>VXBO01003521.1:573367-604549 GCA_013400135.1 Rhinoptilus africanus | reverse complement strand
ATTATATCTTACTGATTAGAGTTAAATAGATGCTTAGGCCTGCAAACCTTCCTTACAAGAGCTCAGATGAAACTGTTGCATATGTGTATCCATATACAATCAGAAAACAAGATTTTGATTGTAGTGTTTGGAAGACTCATAAACAAGGCCAGTTTTAAACAGTAAAACAAAACTACATTACATTAATACTCATTAACAGCACACATTGCTGATGACTTAGTTCATTATCATTATTAATCATTACCACTGCAAATTCAATTCTCTCCAACTGTTGCCCTCAAATCTAAGATGTCCTTTCATATGAGTTTTCAGCCGTTTACCTCTGTTCCTGAACTACAGGCTGGGTGATGGGTTATTTTTCAGACTGTAGCAGGTGCCTTACTCTGTAACTTGACTGTTTTGCTTTCCTGCTTAATTGCCTGTTCTTGTCTTAAAGCAAAAGCAATCTAGTTAGTTCTTAATGTTTCCCTTCCTCAGTGACCAGTAGGTTTCCATCAGTTCATTGTTCATAATTCTCAGGCCTCTCTTTTCAACCTGTGCCCATACTTCCAAGACGCTGGCTATTATCCCATGCTTCAGCTTCACCTCATAAGAGAAGACACCTGGTACTGAATTCCACTTCAACAAGCAAGCTCTCTTAACAAGTTGATAACAAGTCTAGAAGGCCACTACTGGGGCTTTGCACAGTTAGTGTAAGACCTAGTTAGTGTGGCCTGTTCTTAGCAAGAGCAATTTTATTTTTACAGGACCATTGGGTACAAAAATTCTGTATATTGTTTGTTATGCTCATTGTATTATGTTTGAGTTCAAAAAAAGCTAATATTAATTAAATCTTGTACTTAGTGTGCAGTACTTCTATGGATGCAGGAGGCCTCTAGTTCAGCTATGGAAGCAATCTGTTCACTTGGGATTAGCATCAGCCGGACTGATTTAGAATGTCTAGGTAAACTCTGACTATAATCCCTTACCACTGACCATGCTGTCGTTCTTGTTTCCCCCTCTGAGTCACCCTGTAGCTTCTCTGGTTCAGAGAACTGAGAGGAGAGTTTCTTTTTGACCTTTTAATTTGTTGGTTTGAAAATAGCTGTTTTTTACCACACTGCATCTGAGAACTTTCTTTGGAGATGTAAAATGCTGTCTCTGATCGATGCTGTCATAAGGGCTTGATTTGATTTCCTAAAAATTAGGCTTCTAGCACTATTTAAGAAACCATCAAATATTCATGGCCTTGCAGATATTACACAGAATCTGTATGAGACCTGTGATCTGCTGGAGTAGTATCTAGAGGCAGAATGAGACATCTCAAATGTCACTAAATGCCTGCCTGAGTCAAGCTTCTGGTGCCTATCTATTCTTCGGCTTAATTTTAAATACAGGAAAATGAATTATGCAATATTTATGTATTCTGTCCTCCTCCTCTCCCAATATTTGTAGAGTCACGATTTGCATCTGTGTTTGACCTACATTTTTACTGCTCATAATATCTAAAAAAACCCCCCAAACTCCTATGTAATCTTGAATTTTCTTTATTTTCTAACATTTTTATATTATTAGCAGATTAATTTCTTTATCTTTTGAAGACCTCCTTTAGCATAGGATGACCTCTGACCTTGTGTAGGGTTTTTGGGGGGGACATTTGCTTGAGTGTTTCAAAAAACTTAAATAATAATGTCCTTTATAAAATTCAGTTTTCGTAGTCTGTTCAAAAAATCCTTGCTTTAAGCTTTGAAAAAGTGTAGACATCTTCAAAAATTCTGCATACATTACATAGGCTTCTACTTTCTAATTTGTTATTGATAGCTCAATGAAGGCATGTTTGTTTTCAGAAGTTTTAAATTAAGATGTGGGAATTGGAATGAAGAAAATAGTTTTATTTCTGCTTAAGTTAACAACCATACGTTATTTTATTTATGCATGAATTAACATAGAATACGTTAAAATGATTTCCCAGGTATGAAGAAGCAAAATCACAAAAACAAAAATTCCTGAAGTCTGTGTAAAATTTTTTCCCCTCAATTTTGGAAGCCTTTACATTTAGCTGCAGACTCTTTATTATAGAATCATAAAGTCATAGAATAGTTTGGGTTGGAAGGAACCTTTAAAGATATCTAGTCCAACCCCCCTGCCACAGGCAGGGACGTCTTTCATTAGATTAGGTTGCTCAAAGCCCTGTCCAACCTGACCTTAAATAATTCCAGAGATGGAGCATCCACAGGTTCCCTGGTCAATCAGTTCAAGTGTCTTACCACCCTCATCATAAAAAATGTCTTCCTTATATCCAGTCTAAATTTATCCCCTTTCAGTTAAAACCATTGCCCCTTGTCCTGTCAGCACAGGCCCTGGTAAAAAGTCTTTTTCCGTCTGTCTTATAAGCCCTCTTTACGTATTGGGAGGCCATAACAAGGTCTCCCCGGACCCTTCTCTTCTCCAGGCTGAACAACCCCAACTCTCTCAGCCTATCCTTACAGGAGGGGTGCTCCAGCCCTCTCATCATTTTCATGGCCCTCCTCTGGACCCTCTGGGATACAGTACTCCGGGTGGGGTCTCACCAGAGCAGAGCAGAGGGGCAGAACCACCTCCCTCGCCCGGCTGGCCATGCTGCTTTTGATGCAGCCCAGGATGCGGGTGGCTTTCCGGGCTGCAAGTGCGCATTGCCGGCTCATGTCCAGCTTTTCATCCACTGGTATCCCCAAGCCCTTCTCAGCAGGGCTGCTCTCAATCTCTTCATCCCCCAACCTGTATTGGTACCAGGGATTGCCCTGACTCAGGTGCATGACCTTGCATTTGGCCTTGCTGAATTCCATGACATGGTTGTTGTTATTACTATTATCTTCTTTTATCTATTGGATGCAGACAGTAGTAAAGTAGTGGCAGATGGGATAGCTGCTGACAATACCTTCCATTTTATTTACAAGAAGCAAATACTAGTCTTCTGCCTGTCAAATGTACTTATCACTAAGAGTAGTTGGAAATAATGGTCGAATATCTGTTTCAAACTACTGAAACTCAAGAAGTGCCCAGTATAGATCTGAATTGAGTCTAGGTAATCTATTTACAAATTCAAAGCTGTATTTAAAATCAGCTATTTTTTATTCCAGAGGCAAAAAACTCTCAGAAGCTTGTTAATATGTAGACAAAGATTAAGTAGGTTTTTAAACATTTTTATTCCAGTGCTGAGTATGTAAATGAAGGATTAACTCAAAAAGGATTATTTTACAAATACCTTGAAAATAGTTCTTGTACAGCTAAGTGCTGATGCTTCTGAAGGATACAAAATTTACCACTTGACATGGGTTTATCCTGGAGAATTTATATTGGAGTAATTGATCATAATCTTTAAGTGTGGACATATTTTTGTCTGTACATTCTTAATACTGTGTGGTGATCACTTTTGTGTTTTGCAATCCAGTGTTCAAGTTTAGATAAAATAACAGCATTTGACTGTGTATTTCTCTGGACTGAACATCAGTGTTTTATCGTACAAAAATCAGTCCAAATAATTCACAGTATCTAACACAGCTAAATTGACAGAATCTCTGTGGAATTTATGTAGTAAATAAATTTCGGAAATCAGCGATAAAACAAAACTTTTACCTAACATTGGACAACATTTCACAAAGCTGTAAATGGACAGTTTAACTTCTTAATGACGCCCACTGAAGAATTATACCACACTTAAGTGTGTAAAGTAATACTTGTATTTTTTCATGAGTGCAGATTTTAATCTCTCAATCAATAGTATCGAGTGCTGCTGACAGAGGCGGCAAATGTTGGCACAGCAGCTTGTGCAGAAGAGCTTGCAGAAAACCAGCAGCCTTGCTCAGCGGAGGGTACACCTTCTCAGCAACCAGCGTGACGTGCCACAGGGCACAGTCCCCAGCTGCTGTTGGAGCAATGGACCCTTTAAGATGAGAACTTTGGACCAGGCAGAGCTGCAGGAGGAGGGTGGAACTCTGCGGCTCCTGAGCTGCGGGGAGCGCCTGGTGCCTCTCCCTCAGGCTGCGGCAGCAGGAGGTGGTCTTCTGACCTGCAGGAGGTGTGCTTGTTGAGGACCTGCGCCATCACATTAAGGAGCTGTGAGAGGAGGAGGGCAGTAGACTTTGCAGCATCAGAAATAGATTAGCCAGATCTTTTCTGAGATGCTGCAGCTTGAAGAGCTAAGCCTCCAGCATTCCTGAAGGAGGAGCAGGTGGAGTCCGCGTCTGTTGGGATAGGCAGTAAAGACTTGCAGGATGGCAAAGGCACTTGTAGTTAGAACTGTGCTGATAAGACGGTGGGTATTTTGGCTGTTACTAAGCAGTGCTCGCACAGCACCACGGCTTTCTCTACAACCTCCCACCCCTCACCGGGGGTGGGCAAAAGGTTGGGAGGGGACGTGGGAGGGACAGCTGACCCAAACTGCCTGAAGGGCTATTTCACACCATGTGACAGCATGCTCAGTGATAAAAGCTAAGAGAAAGGCTGGGACCCGGGGGGGCATTCATTATTAAGGCGCTTGTCTTCTGAAGCAACCGCTATGCATAGAGGACCTGCTTCCCAGGAGGTGGCTGGGCATTGCCTGCTGGTAGGAAGTAGAAAATAAGTCTCCTTTGGTTTTGCTTTGCTTCCTTATGCAGTCTTTGGCTTTCTTTTTCCATTAAACTGTTTTTATCTTGACCAACGAGATTTTTCATCATACTTTCTCCCCCTGTCCTGCCAAGGACGGGATTGATAGAGTGGCAAGGGGGCACCCGACAGCCAGCCAAGCTCACCCTACCAGGACACTCTATGGCTGGAATAGATTTAACTTTCCCACCTGTAACTTGGCAGCAGGTGTGGTGCTGTCAACCCATCACAACAGCAACAAAATGAAGATTAGGAGAAGTGTCGGTCAGGGTGTTGGTGGCAGCNCTTAGGGACATGGTTTAGAAGGGGTTTTTGTCAGGGCAGGTTAATGGTTGGACTTGATGATCTTAAAGGTCCCTTCCAACCTCACCCATTCTATGATTCTATGACTACTGAATGGAAATGAGGACTTGGCCACAGAGGACATCTGAAGTACTAAATGCCTTTATGGCCTCTGTTTACTGGCAAGTCCGGCCTTCGCCAACCCCAAGTTGCAGTGGCAAAGTACAGAGCAAGGAAGACTTACCTTGGGGAGAAGAGGATCAGGTTGGGGAGTGTTTAAATAAACTGAATGTAAACAAATCCACAGGCCTCATGGGATGCGCCTGTGAGTGCTGAGGGAGCTGGCGGCCGCCTTGTGAGGCAGCTCTCAGTTATCTTTGAAAGAGCAGTAGGATTGGGCGAGATTCCTGAGGACTAGAAGAAAGCAAATGTCACTCGTCACTTGGAGGATCCAGAGGACAGGAGTTCAGTTAGCCTCACCTGGGAAGGTGATTGAGCTAATAGTCCTGGAAATTATTTTCAAAGGTCATTAAGGTGATGAGGGGACAAGAGCATCTGTTGTACAAGAGGAGACTGAGCAAACTGGGAATATTGAGTCTGGGGAAGACAAGGCAAGAAGGCCTGAGGAGAATCTTATTATTTAGTCGTGTTAGCTTGTGGGAAGGACCAAAGGAGAAAGAGCCAGATGTTTCTTGGTGGTGTCCTGTGACAGGAGGAGAGGCCATGGGCACAAACTGACATACAGGAAATGCCATTTAAACATAAGAAAAAACTTTTTACTATGAAGGTGGTCAAACACTGGCACAGGTTGCCCAGAGAGGTTGTGGAGTCCCTGTGTTTGGAGATATAGAAAGCCTGACTGGATACAGTTCTGGGCAACCTGCTGGAGGTTTGAGCAGAGAGTTGGACTAGACAATCTCCAGAGGTTCCTTCCAACCTCAACCGTGTTGTGACTGTTTGAACAGTAGTCCTCTGTGGTCAGTTTTCAGAGCTATCACAGTCTTTGTGGCCCAACAGCAAAAATAGCAGACTTATATTAGAAATTTTAGCTTTTTCAGTTTAGATATTTTGAAATGGGAAATAATTCTTTTAATTCTTTTATATTAATACAATAATGAGGACCTATATGTTGTTACTTTTTCCGAAATACTTCTGGAAGTTGGCTCCTTTTTCCTCTCACTGGCATACATTTTGCAAAGCCCTGTTAAAAGTTACTACCAATTATTCAGACATTCTGAAGTTTTTAAGCTGGGGATTTTATTATTCTTACTGTATAATACTCATATGCTTATATAATATGCTTATTATATATAGTATATAATATTCTCATTGTATTAATACTCAGATTATATTAATACTCAGATGGTTATATAAGTTTACACAGTATTAATACTCAGATTATATTAGTACTCAGATGCTTATATAAGTTTACACAAGAGACTGTTTACTGAAAAAGTGAAGCTATCACTGAATAACCAATCAAACAAATGTTACACAAATTTTAAAAAAACGTTCCGTTATGTGGAAGGATGGCCCACTACAACCTGTTGGCCAGGTGTAGGCTACCAGAATAATTCAACCAGCCTGTGTCCTGGTGCCCGACCTCTTCCCACGTAGCCTTCTGGCATGACAGACTGTAGATCAGGATGTATACAGGCACTTCATCGTCACCTAACTGGATCAGTTGGAAATCACTGTCCAATGGAATTCAGGTGTTGACCATCATATAATAGTTTTCAGAAAACCAAAAAATATCAGGACACAATGGGGCTGCATAAGTGTTTTGTCATGTCCAAATGTCTATTTGTCATGAGTAGAGAGCGAAAGGAATCAGAAAGTGCAGGTGAACGCCCTTTCTGCCTTATTTCAGGGAAACTCTTTAGTACCTCCATGAAACTTAGAAGGCCACCCCGTAATAAAAACTTGGAAGCAACTGCTTCAAAATTATTTTTGCTTAGTATGTAATCATAAGCTGTCATGACGTGTTCTGTCTTATCTATTATTGTGTTTGTAAATTGAAGGCAAACTAATTATTTTCATAAAGTTGCATACTGCTACAAAACAATTGCAAAACTAGTTTTGAAAATTAATGGGTTGTTGCTCTTTTACCTAAAACACTAGCAACCGCAGCTTTAGAAAAGGACAGTGTTTTTTCCACTAAGGAGAATCAGTGAAGCAGAAATATAGAGTCATAGTCATTCTTGTATTTTCAACAATGTAAAATTTGTGTAATAAACCGTGGGGCTAATATCTAAAAGAATAGGCAGAGAGACTTGGAGGAAGAGACAGAATAGGTACATCAAAAGGCCAATGGAGATTTCTAAAGCCGAAATACCACCACCAAAACTGAATTTTGAATCAAATGCAGAAGTAGTTAGTGGAGGTATATGAGTTTATTTTCATTATATTTTTTACATTTCTGAAGGGTGAGGGTTTCATTATATTTGTTACATTTCTGAGGGTTTCCTGAACATACTGGAGTTTGAAAAAGCTTGAGTTTAGGACAGTAATGAAGGAAAGCTCTGGAGCAGCTTAGGTGTGACTATATGAAGTCTTATATTGTACTGAGATAGTAACAAGTACAGAAGTGAAAGAGGGAATATGATCAAAGTCTCAAAATACACCTAATTCCATATTGGTAGCATAATATAGTATTTAATGTTAAAGATTAGAGCCTATCTTCAGTTTCCTACAATTAGGAATAGCAGTCAGTACTTCAGCAGTTTTTCATCTTAATTCCCAAGCAGGTCATAAGGATATTTTTAAAGCTGGTGCAAGTTATATACATAATGGATTTTAAGGGAATGTGATAGAACATTAAATGTATAAGCTGATGTAGGTATTCGCATTTAATTTTCCTATAAAAATGCCAGATGGGTTGTTTTAATAAATTCTCAGGAGAAAGCATTAAAAAGAGTGATGAAATGAATATGCAATTCATAGGAGACTGTTATGTAAAGGGCAGTATTGAAGAACTTTGAGGCCTTTCAGTAAGTTTTTTCTGAATTAAGACCGTATATGTGAAAGTCTGAGCAAAGCCTGCAAGTTGCAGTATCTTTGGTCTTCCTTTTTCATGCCATTAAATACTCCAATGGGAAATTATCAGCTAGTTTGTGCTAGTTTTACATTACAGTATATATTGCATCAACAAACTATGGTCTCAGAAAAATTGAAGCTAAACTGTTACTGTGATTTCAGGACGCGTGCAAAGACAAATTACAAAATATAACATTTCTAAATACTGTAAGTTTCTTACACTTTGAACAGTAATTAACTTTGTTGTATACCTTTTTAATAACATGGGAGGGAAGAGCTTATCCTGCTTTTTTTTCTGTCAGTCTTAAACCAAAGTATCTGTATTACTCTCTCACTTATTTTTTCTCATATTTTTGCTTAGTAGTTGAGGACAGTATGAACTTGAAATGAAAAACACATGAAAGTTCTGACAAAAAGTGCCTGGGAATGATTATGGAGGCAAATGTTGTGTGCCATGAAACAGATGCTATGAAAGAGTTCAGAAGTTTTTTTAATCTGAAAAAAAAGTAAAAAATACTTTTTTTTTTTTTAAGAAGAGATACTTCAGATAAAGTAAAATCTGATTTTACCTTTAATAAACTTCTAGATATTGAAATAGCAAAACTTTTTTCCAAAGGCTAGGGTTTTCTTTTTGCCTTTGTGACTTGTAGAATTCTTCAATAAAAGTTTAAATTCCATAAAGAATTCAGTGTACCATCTTGTCATATGGCAGGTTGGCAGTTTCAGAACACATGCTAAAACATATTTATGTAATAAGCTGCGTATGAATTAAGGTTTGCAAAATTATACCATCTCTTGAAATTATTGAATAAATTTGGATTTTCAGTGGCTGTAATGGAATGGAAGTAAGTAATAAAAATGTCAGTGTGACAGCAGCAGTACATCAGAGTCTGAGTTACTCAGGATATACACATAATATTATATTTATTTTGTATTAATAATTTATTTATATTTAATTTGCTTTCAGGTTGAACTAGTCTTATCAAAGCAAGAGCTATATCTGGCAGCTGGTTTATAGTACCCAATACAATATTGTTATGCTGAGTACACTACTGCTTTTTAGATGGACAGTGATTCATCTATGTGAAGATTTTTCATAAATTCCAGTACTTTTGAAGTAATTGGGTAGACAGATTTGTCCCAGAAGAGTGGTGCCTTTATTGAACATTTCATGGACAATACTCGAAGTATCATTATAGGTTTAATCCAGTGTCAGGGAAGTGGAGATACCCGAATTACTTCAAAGCTAACAATGTCATACGAAGTATTACAAATTAAACAAATAATGTGTTGTGTAAAATAATAGCTTCCCCAAGTTTATTTACTGGAAATCATGTGTTCTTTTTTAGAATTCTAACCTGATTCATCAGAAGGTGTCTCCTCCTGTGGAGCAACAAGGATCTCCAATCTTATCATTCATTACTCTGGAACAATTCAATGCCGTTTGCCTTGTGCAAAGTGTCCATCAGTCACTTGCTGCTTTAAGTAAAGTCATCAGAGGTACCTCATTACTGAGTTCTGAAGTACAAAGACTAGCAAGTGCTCTGCTAAATCAAAAGGTAAGTCATTCTGTCATGAATATACATTATAAAAAATGAAAAAAAACCAAGGAAACTGAGTAAAATTCTGATACATATTTTCATGTCACCATTTGTTCTAAGTTCTTTTATTGAGAGAGACTCTAAAATGGAGTTCTTTAATTGATACTGACTCTAAAACAGAATTATGTTTTTTGTGGAATGAAAATCCAGAAAAATGTTGCTTTAAGTATTCACAGAAGCTTCAGCGTATATTGTACTTTCATCAAGCTTTCTCTTAAGGACAAATCCAGTAAGATTAGAAGTTGTGGAATACTATTTCCATTTCAAATGCCAAATTATGCTAGATAAGTCAAATATATTAGCCAGTAGAACATGTAAATCTGTCCTTTTCCTTCCTTTTTACAGTTTCTTAAAATTTGTTACTGCAGTTGTAATCACAATTTGCTCTCTGCGTTATTTGGTATGGATTATTGCCCTGTGATGCCAGGCACAGTGTGCTTATATCAGCCTGTCATCTCACTCTATATTCTTGATATATGAGAAAAGTAACCAAAATTTGTGTGTGTACTTTCTCCAAGTTTTCTGGCAGAAAACTGGGCATGTTTATAAACTGATACAATTAATGACTGCAAATTTACATGCTCTGTTATTAATAGCTAGATAATTAGATTCCAAAGATAATCAGACATTAGTGTGAAACTCTGTGGTTTTGTTTCACCTGCAGCAATTGATGAATTGTGTTGATGCTTGTGCGTAGATATTGATCGGCCCTACAATGAACCATATCTTCTATTAACATCCTGTTTATCTTCATGTGAGGAACAAGTACTGTTAAAAAGATTGTTATGCATTTATTGATCTATCAAATTTCTAATTAAAACAATAATTAAATTCTTTGTCTTTTTGGATTTACAAGACAGCATTTGTTAGCAAAATTGCAGTAGAATTAGAATAAATTAACATTTTCATGTTAGCAATCTCATTGCCCTTTTAAACACGTTTTCACTGTGTGGTAGAAATTGGTGCTAAGCACAAGTCATACTGAATCCAAATGATACATGTAATGGCCATTTTTTAGTATTTATACTTATATTTCTTGTTACTGAGCAAGAAAGTATGGCTTGCTCATGTGCTTAAGTCACACTCAAATTGGAAGCAGCAGGAACTATGAAGCTGATCACCGTTTCAAAAATGTACTTAAAGTTTCTATGCTTTTTTATCTCTCACAAACATCAATTTGGTGCTTCCTGATATATTGAACAAAGTGTTTCTGGCATTTTGCCTGCTTACTTACCCACTTACCTTGATACAGATCACTTTATTGCATTGTGACCATAAAGCAATCTTCAGCAGCCCTCCAGAGAGGCTGATGCTACACTCTTGGCATGGCAGCTAAACCTCACCGTATTTATCATCTTAAAGTCGTTGGTTTCATGTATTTTCCATACGCTGTTCTTTAGTTTATTGTGGTCACACATTACGTAATAAAGAACTATTTTTAAAAACTTGTCTTTTGAAAGCACCAAAGTTGTAGCTCTGTTAGGATTATAGCAGCTGAAGAAGCTGTTAGATTACCAGCAGAAATGTGAAACTCAATAAATGTATGACTTCTGATGGTTTCAGCAATGCGTCTTATTTGTGCAAAATTGATGTATTAGTGTACATCTGAAATATGCTTCCACAGTTACAATTAGCTAAGCTGTTACTTTAGACTTACAGTAATTTAGAGTAACGTATTAGCACCATTAGGTGAATACCTTCTAAATGCTAGATTAGTGAGCTGCCTGCAAATGCATATCTAGCAAACAAGTCTGCAAAAATGCAAGGATAATAGTTTCAAATGAAAAAAATTTTCAAAAAAATCATAATTATGAAAAAAAGCATGTGTTTCTCTATGCTTTATTAATTGTCTTGTATGTACTCCAGTTTATTAAATTGATTATTAGTTAGTGCCCACAGATCCAGGTATTTTCTGGTTTTTATCTATAAAAGGTACACATGGAGTACTGACTTTGAAATACACTTTTTCTTATGAACTTCTGCAATCAGATTTTGAAAATCCGTTCAGCACATGCTATTAGATTGTGAACCTCCTTGAAAATACAGCTGTAAATTAAGCAGTATAAACTGTTTATTCTGCTCAGCATCTTCAGCATTGTGCAATATTCCCTAGGTAATGATTTACATGAATTCTCTTTCATTTAAGTAGGAGAATCTTGCAGAGTCAGTTTCACTGTGCTTTACAGATTCCTGTAGAGTAGCTATAATTAAGGTTTTTATCCTTGTTTTATAAGGAGGAAATCTAACAGAGGATCATTTAAACCTTTCTTTTTGAAATCAATGAGAAATTCATATAGAGAGGTCTTGCAGGATTTTATTCTCAGGTGGTGTTCTACAAACATTTTAAGATGATGAGAAAATAATCATGCGGAGGAATTGTACCAGATTCACTTCACCAGAGAGCCAACGACTGCGTGCCCAAGTCTGAGGAGGCAGAGGGGTGGGAACCTGTGGCTGCAGCTGAAAGATGGCATTGTGGCTTTCAGAGAAAGAATGAACTGAGGCCTTTTTGAAGTGTTTGTGAAACCTACTGGTGTTTCACAGAATCACAGAATCATAGGGTTGGGAGGGACCTCTGGAGATCATCTAGTCCAACCCCCTGCCAGAGCAGGGCCACCTTAGAGCAGGTGGCACAGGAACGCGTCCAGGCGGGTTTTGAATGTCTCCAGAGACGGAGACTCCACCACCTCTCTGGGCAGCCTGTTCCAGTGCTCTGCCACCCTCAAGGGAAAGAAGTTCCTCCTCATGTTTAGGTGGAACTTCCTATGCTCAAGTTTGTGCCCATTCCCTCTTGTCCTGTCCCTGGGCACTACCGAAAAGAGCCTGGCCCCATCCTCCTGACACCCACCCTTTTTTATCAGCATTGATAACATCCCCTCTCAGTCTTCTCTTTTTCAGGACTGAAAAGACCCAATTCCCTCAGTCTTTCTTCATAAAAGAGGTGTTCTAGTCCCCTAATCATTTTGGTAGCCCTGATTGAGTAGTTCCCTTATTGAGTAGCAGAGGCTCTTGTAAGTTCTCCACCAGCACTGTATCTCTGTGGCCTATATAAAGAATTTGCAGGAATTTGACCTTCCTATTAGTGGTTATATGCTTTGATCATTATATTACTTGTATTGCCTTTTTAATTTGTGTATATATATGAGATATCTGAATTAATTTAATTCAAATTGCTATCTTAAAGTGTGATGATGATTTTTTTTGAAATTGATACTTTCAGTAAATACATTTTTATTTCAGTGTCCCGTCGCATGGCAAAGCAAGTGGGAAGGTCCAGAAGATCCCTTACAATATCTTAGAAGTCTTGTAGCTCGAGCACTTGCTATACAGGTAATTTTAAAGAGTTATTTTACCTCAGTATGCTGGTGTTCAGTGACATGGTATATTAAGTGAATTGCACTACATTAGGCCTTTCCAAACACAAGTCACAAAAAGTTTTAGAAGACATGTGAAAAGGCATGTGAAAATTTAAAGATAGGTGAGAAATGTGAAGACAGTGGACTGAGCAATTTGAAGTCAGTAACTTTAAATACAGCAACGATTTTAGTTACTTTAGGTCTTATACTCATTAGTCTTTTTGATGAACTGTGGGGGAAAAGATTTATTTAATCAGATTAATCTTTACATCTAAGTCAAGACACACTTTTAATCTGGTAGAGACGCGTATAAAGAGATAAAGTGAAGGAATTCTAATAGAGGTAAAGTAGAAATTAATAGAAGACTAGTCTTTGAAGCAAATAAAGACAACAGAGTCTGACAACAGCTCTGTCAATTTACAGTCTTACAGTGAAGAAGAAAATTTTTAGTTAAGGTAAATCTATCTATATTTTGATTAACAGCAGAGGAATATTTAGGATAATAGGTGGACAACTAAAAAAGTCGTTTATTGAAATTAATTAGTATTTAAGGGAACAGATTTCATCATGTTGGATACAGAAAGAGGACACTATGCGAACATTCCAGAAAGAAAGATTCCTTTAGGAGGGACAGATCTTCTATTGCCATTAGGCAAGAAATTGAAGGCTGCTGGTTTTGACCTTGATTAACACAGTCTTGTACAGTGGGATATGAAGATTTCTGTTAACATTAGCGTTGACTGACAGATTCAGAAGGAAGATTTGAGGGGAACGTGATTTCTAAGCATTAGTTTTTTTAAAGAAACTATCAAATGGATGGTTCCGAATTACTCATAAGATTCTTGTTACGCAAACCATTTATTTTGGCTAATGCTTACTTTTTCTTAATCCTTTCCTTCACAAAAAGGCTCAAATTATAAGCAATAAAGCATAAATATATATAGCAACAAGTGATAATGCATGTTCAGATGTTATATTGGTCATATAACTAGAGCTGAACTTTGTCCCTTCTGACTATTGTAGTCATTATTACTGAGAAAACATCACTTGTGGCAGAGTCAGCAGTGTTCGTAATCTTCAAGAGAAGTCACGTGGTGACTTCTACCTTTATTTGATTGTGACCAAACTACATATGATTTTCCTCACTTATGTGAATTTTTTTAATGGAAGCCTGAGATTAGAGTTCAAGCTTCTGTGTGGAATACACCTCCCATACAAAGTGGAGATAATGTAGCGGAGTGTAACAGGATAAAATTAGTGTTAACAGTAATGATTTTTCAATCACACATATTCAAAAATTTTTATTTCCATATATTACTCCAGTCAACTATGGGGAATTGTGCTGCATTATATTACTATGACAGTAATCTTCCTTTTTCAGTATTCAAACTGCTGGCAATATTGTACATTTGGATTACTTATTTTTATGTAAATTATGAAGAAATAATTTACAGTTTAAACACCTATTTACTGTAAGAGAAGAACAGATTATTAAGGCAGAGCTTTACAGTAGATATTTAACTGTAATTTTTTTTGTTAGTGACAATGGAAAGAAGTGACAGATGACCAGATACCGGTTATTATATTTTTCTATGATTTTTTTTGGTGTCAAATATGTAATACAGTTGTATTTGAAGCAATTTTTAATAATACATTATTAGTCCATTTTGCTTCTCAATCTTCTAGTCAGATCACATCTGAAATACAGTTTTTATTTCTGTATGTATTTTACCAGAAAATGTTGATTATTTCTAATTCTGCATTTCAGTTGAATTATCTTTTTCCTTAAATGTGATTCCAATTCATGTCTGTGTGTATTACACCAAGATTTTGATTAACCTTGATTATTTTTTAATTAACTTTCCTTTTTAGTGACTTTTCATTATTGATTTTATAAATGTAATTTATCAATAGTTAATTATGAATTTAGTATTCAGAAATTCAATAAAGGCTTCAATGAAGATTTTCTCATAACTCTGAATATTATCTTCATATTTATATTTCAAGAAAGGTCATATCTTGGATCGGTTTAGTTTTACATGACGAACTCTATCATCATGGGGTTTTGATAGTTTCTCATACCTCCCTCTGTTTTTTTCACTCTAAGATATTAACTTCTACCTTCAGTGTTTGAGACAGGTTTGACTTAGGTATTTTTCAAGAGGAAAATAGGATACATTGAAACATCAAAGTTGTACTAAAAGATTGCGTTTACTAAGGATGCAGTAAGTCTCCGCTTAGGTCATTAGTTAAAGGCTGCCTTGTCAAGATGTTTGCTGCCAATGAAGAAAATAATAAAAGCAACTGCTTTGTTACAAACATTTAATGGGGATGGGGAGGAACCCAAAATATAGGCCCAGATGGTAGAATAATTATAGCAGAACTTATAGAAGTGTAAAGATGTCTTGAAAGCATTACACAGCAACAGGCAGAAAAACAACAGTTTCATTTTCTAAGGTTTTAATTCACTCAATAAAAGCAAAATAAAAAAAAAGGAAATCTGCCTACTTAAAGTGTGAATAAATCAGTATATACATAATGCAAGAGAGCCATGTTTTGCTGTGTATTATGTTGTGGTGATGGAGCTGATGGAAATATGTGATTTCTGCCCAAGTGGAAGTTCTGGTATTTGGATGTTAGCTTTTGCTTTAAATTAAAACAAAAATTCTGTGTATTGAACATTCTTCTAAAATGAAGACTTCTGAATACTTTCAACTAGCAATGCTGACACTGAACTTTACAATATCATGTTTCAGCTTGTGGGTCTACAGTAATTTATTTGCTATCAATGTTAAGATATGAAGCTTATGAATCATCATGGATCTTTGTGTTGGTTGTAATTCTTGGTCCTTATACTCCCAGCTTCCTCATGGTGGCATCTTAAATGTGTTCTGTGGTTTCCCTCTTGCATAATACATGATTTGGCTCAGCAATAATATACATCAGTGTATAATGGAATTTAAGTCCATCTCAGTCTGTAGATGTGTCTTCTCTTGGCTATGAATACCAGAGAGAGAGGAGACACAGCTATTAAGAGGCAAACCAGCAGCCCAGGCAAATGTCAGATGAATGTCAACATTGACAGATTGAGAGGGTTGGGGTTCTTTAGTCTGGAGAAAAGAAGGCTGTGAGGAGACCTTATTGTGGCCTACCAGTATCTTAAGGGGGCCCACAAGAAAGCTGGTGAGGGACTTTTCAGGATGTCAGTTAATGATAGGACTAGAGGGAATGGATTAAAACTAGAGATGGGTCGATTCAGAATGGACGTTAGGAAGAAGTTCTTCACCATGAGAGCAGTGAGACACTGGAACAGGTTGCCCAGAGAGGTGGTGGAAGCTCCATCCCTGTTTTTAAGGCCAGGTTGGATGGGGCTTTGACCAAGTTGATCTAGTGGGACGTGTCCCTGCCTGCGGCAGGGGGTTTGGAACTAGATGATCTTTAAGGTCCTTTCCAACCCTAACAATTCTATGATTGAAAAAATGTTTTGGGTCAACAAATTGGAGCTTACTTTTTGTTTCCACAAAAACTAAATAAAGGCCTTCATTTCACTTCTTCCAAAGAAACCCAAATCCTCTTATTCCAACCAGACCATATATTTTAAATGAATGTATTTATTTAATTCTTCTGGACTGAGCTGCTTTTAAGTAACCTGTAAAAAGAGTTCTTCCTTTGGATCACTATTTGGTCAGGCAGCTGCTAAAAGGCTCACAGTGTACAGTGATACAGTGAAAATGAAAACTGTTTGACCTCAGAATCATAAACACTACTTTCAGAGTTCTAATCAAGGAAGTGGTTTTGAATATGGAAGATTTTGACTTGCGTAATTTGTAAATTTTTTTTTTGAAAACGTGTGTTTATCTATAAAGTACTCCTGATAGTGTATGTAAAATTGTTACATTTAATATTTTATGAAGAGACTTCTATGTATCTCTCTGAGATGCTGTTATCTCTTGTCCCCATCCATCCTGAGTGAAATCTAGGGTACTAATATTTAATTTCAATACCAATTTCACCCCTTAGTATAAGATTTTTATTATTTTACTACTCTTTCACTATCTTTTACTATGATTTTGTTTCTGTTTTGGAACCCTTGCCATTCCTCTGTTTCAACAATTAGGTCCCCAGAAAGATAGATCGGACTCCCAAGGTATGTGAGGTTTGTACTCTTGGAAGCGTGCTGAAGCTATTAGAAAACCTTCTGGGAATAGGAGGCACAGGATTCTTCCTTCACACCCAACACATCTAGGCAAAGGGTTCCGTTTTGATTCACTAACAGGCAGAAAGTCTGCTCTTATAAAGCCAAGGAAGTCAAGTCCTGTTGGTTTTCACTGAATTAAAGAACTCTGAGGACCAGCCTATAAATCAGTCTTAATGCAACTGTAGATGATATGCACATAAAATCTGAGAAGTACAGGCTGAGAGTGAGTCCCAAAATAGGCACACCCAGATACTCTGTGCAGACACAGCCGGCCACGCACAGGCTAATGGAGAGAGGAGGACAGTACCTTTACAGGCAGCTGCATAAACACAGGCAGCACAAATAGCCCTGTCCTATTTTGGGGGTTCACTGCTCAAGGAAAACACTCTTTGCAAGTCTTGCTGATTTTTGGTCTCTCCACTGCCTTGTTTCCAACCCCTCGGTCTGCAGCATGCAGCTCCCACACCTCGTCCTCTTGCTGACTGGTGCTGCTGGAAGTTTGCTAGTGGATTCCCTTCCCTCACATAGAGAACACACTTGCACACAAAAATAACTAAAAATAGAGCTCTTTAAGAGGAGGATAAGACAGACTGGTGATTGGGTACAAGGTTGGCCAAAGTGTTCTGACCAGTAGCCTCTACGTATGACCTGCCCTCTCTATCTGTTTTCCCATTCCTGTTCATCTCCCATCCACCTTAACCCACCTTTGGTCCTTCCCATAACAAATATCGTACAATCCCAGAATTGTCATCTTCTGTCCCTGAGTTCATTTGGGCACTCTGTAAGAAGTCCTATACCTCTTAAGTTGTAATCCTGCTTAGTTTGCATAGAATTTCAGAGTTTTTTCCGTTAGATTGCCTCAGCGGGTTTTGCAGCAGGGACAATAGCTCAATGGTTTGTCTTTTATGGTCTTAGGAGCAGCTGACTCAGATGGATTAGGTTGGCTGCGTTCCTCACCTTGTCTTTGTTTCTCTCATCACTCTCTTTCTGTTTGAACAGCTGTTATCTAGGTATCTGTACAGTGCAGAATACTTCGGATTTAGGATTCTAATATTAAAAACAAAATTCACAAAAATACTGTGTTTTAAATGCTCCCATTCCAGTATTTTAATTCGAAGTTCAGAATGCTATGAAAAATGCACCTTATTCTGAAGAACTGATGTTTTTCTGTCACTTTTATTGGCTTCTCCTCTTCAGCTGTCGTGAATATCAAAACAAAAATGCAACTGCAGCCTAATGTTACTGCTAAGAACTTGAGCCTGATTTGGGTCCCACAGCTCTCATCATGTTGCAGCATGATTTCACTTTGTTCAGAATTTATCAGACAGGATGTATTTTTCAAGACCTATTATCTTAAGTGATAACTGCTTGGTAAATATTGGAAATTTGCAAGTACTGCTATAAAACTGTTGATGTTTTCTTTGTCTCTTATGTAATAGGCAAATTTGTAGCTCTGATAGATCCAACTGTCATATCATGTCCCTTTTTAATCACTGTTTCAGTTAGCTTATATTAATTAAGTAGTGGCCAGTATAAAGTAGTAGTTCTTTATAAATATAAACCATCCAAACAGGGTGCTACATGGAATGTAAGATGAAAGTCTCAGACTTGCAGAGCTCATAGGATTTACCCGTTGAAGTGAAGTCTAGCTTCCAGGGAAGTTAAAGCAGAAGCTGAAGGATTTTTTACTCTTAGAGAGTTCATGCAGTCTTGCGACTTACAGAAAGCTGTGTCCAGAGGAAATGAAATCACTAGTTTTTAAAAAGCAGCATTAAAAAAGGGAAGACATCTCAACTTGCGTTCTGTTTGGTTTCATTGGGAGTTGTTGAAGCTCAACCCCAGTGAAGTTTACATGGTCTGTTAAATTGAGGCATCCACAAGTTCTATAAACATCAGTCTGAACATTTTGAAACATAATCCATTTCAAAAGAATTCAGCTCCTGTTGATTAAACTCTCAGAATTCTAAGCACGTTTGGTGAGAATGGCAGTTCTTTTTTAATTATTAAGTGCTACCTTGTAAGCAGAAGTTTCAGCAGCTTCCTTTATCATACCCCTCACTATCCAGTTGTTCCGCTCTCTGATTGTAGAATATTGATTGCAAAAGATGATCACCCATAAAAATATTTTTTATGTGTTGCATAAAAAAGAAGAAACCCCCATGTCATTGTCTCTCTGTACTTTCTGAGAAAATATCTTATTTCCAAGAAAATGATCTTTTTTTCTAACCTCGGTTTAAACTTAAAAGAACTAGATTTCATAGTCTGTGTTTTCTCTATGGATGCAAGTTAGTGTTTATATAATCCATAAATTATAAGAAACCGTACCATGTGTTATGTAAGATTTAAAGCTGTAGTTGATGTGTTTTACTTAATCTAATAAAATAATCAACATTCATTGATTTTTCTCTTTAAGCTACAAGATACATTTTCACAATACAGTAAGAAATCTGAAAAGATACAATGATAAGATATTAATAAAACTGTATACATTTAATTGTTAAAATTTGAAGTGTAGATTGCTTAGTTTCTAATAATTTGTTTTTCATCATGTCTCTTTATCGTGGACAAAGCTGTATGCGAAAGAGAAAGCAGAGTAAAATGGATAGTCTTGTCTGACAAAAGCATAAAAAGGTTAATTATAGTACAAGTGATAGAAATGGATGTTATTATCATTTGCATATGAAAATGAGTCTCCTTATGTCAAAGACTTTGGTAATTTTAAATTCCAGCCATTAGTAAATGAGAAGGCTGCAACACATGGTAATGCACCAATTTTCAGGTACATTCCATCTATCTGCTTTCCTTTCTTCTAGGCAACTTGGTTGCAGTAACTGACTCTTCTGATTAGCATTATATTGACACAAATATTGTATCTACTAATAATTAGCAATCTATTCAAAATCCTTTATTGCTTAATTTATAATTTTGATTTCACAGTCATACATGCAGACATAGGAATAAATTTCTTAGAGTAATGAGACAGCTTTGTAACTAAAAACTGCCTAGATGTGATCATGGTTCTGGTTTGAACTGTCGATGGTTTGGTGAGAACTGGCTTGGTGAAATAGTTTACAAAATATTTCATCTCTTGATTTGAGATTTTAATTGGTCAAGATCAATGGTAACATGTCCTGGTTTGAGGATATAACTATTCCTCAGATAGTATTTGCAGATATATATAAAAAAATAAGCCCGTTTTGTGGTAGAAATGCATTACCATTCGACAAGCAAGCATCATCCCTAATTAGCATTCTTTTGGGCCTTTCTTTAGGGAAAGGCAGAAATGTGCTTCATGTTGACCTGTCCTTCTCTTTTTGAAGGAGATTCCATATAGCTGAATTTGAAATGATAGCATAGTTTCATATTGCACTCCTGTACAAATATAAAAAAGATTCAATTTTTCAGAGCTGTTAAAGTTTCAGAGCTGTCATCTCAAGTTTAGTTTGTGAAGGAAAAGCTTCATGAGCGTAATTCTTCACTAAATCCTTGTTTATCTGTTGTGTGTGCAGTAATTTTACTCTTGGGAATTCACATTCAAATAAAGTAACCAGTGAGGATGCAGGTGCACTCAGCAGCTTTGTTGTCATGACTGTATTTTAAAACTGGAGTAAACACAGAGGCATTTTGGTTTGGTGTTTTGGGAGGTTTTTTTGGTCTTAGTCGAGTTCTTGGTGCGGTCTTTGTCTCTAAATGTTCGGCAAGGTACATAATTGAGGACAAAAGCCCCCAGACTTTAAGTCAAAGGAGAAGAGTTCTTAAGAAGAATCTGTGAACTCTTCTATGAATAGGAAGCTTAGATCCCCGTTTTAGCATGTCGGTGATGCTTAAAAGCAGGAAGGGTAAATTCCCTCCTGCTCTATAGTATCTTTCCCAATGTATTAAACTGAATACTATAAATAGCAACTTAGTTAGAATGTGTGCCCTTAAATGGAGGAGCGTGTGTAAGACAGCATTTGCAGGCAGTGATATTTTTAAATTGTTAATTCCATGTAGTCACTTAGAGCTAAGTTATGATCCAATGAGGAATCTGTTCTCTACATCTGAGCTTGAGTTTGAAAATTCCCATCAGGTTTATACTGTTGTACAGTGTTATATATGCTTTTGCTTACACATAAAACATATTTTCGTATAGGTTCTCTATAATTACCATTTTCAATGTATGTAATTTCAACTATTTCATGATCCTATATGATAAATTTAATCAACTGAAATTATCTACTACCAGGCAAAAAGCAGTAAATAATTTCAAACTAACTAAATATTGTTCATTATTCAGATGTGCAGATTATAAATCTGGAAGAAATTATCTATTTGGTCACGTGTATCCATGTATTTTATTCTTATCAGACTGAGAAAGTCAAAACTGATGGTTTGAATATATCAAGAGAAGAATCCATCAAGTAAAAAAATACAGTAAAATGCTAGTAGAATAATGAAAATAAAATTGTGTTGCTTAGCTGCAAATCTGTTCAAAATATGTTTCACTCATGATATGATACTATAGAAATGCAAAATTCTTAATGAACTTATTAAAGGTCAAAGGGACTTGCTATTTCTTTGTATTCTGCACTTTTGAGGCCACATCTGTAGCACTTGTCCAATTTTTGGCTGTTCAGTCAAAAAAAATGGTGCCCAGGTTGCACAGAGTGGTTTGTGTGGAATCTCCACTTTTGGAGATATACAGAACTTGAGTAGACAATGCCCTCAGCAACCTCAACTAGCATTGAATTTGGCCCTACTTTGAGCTGCAATTGGATCAGATGACTTTCAGAGGTCCCTTCCAACCTAAATTCAAAAATTTTATAATTTAGAACTTTGCCACTGTACTTCCCTCTTAAATGTTAAATATTCAGTAGTGATATACCTAGTTATAAGCCCTGAAAATTTCGTATGTTTCATATATTGCTTAGACATACATAGTGGCACTTACTAAGATGAGGCAAGAGAAAACAGACACACATTGCAAGAAGGGAAACTCTGGGAAGACATTTGGAAGGAAAAATTCATGTTGAGGAGGGTCAGACACTGGAACAGGTGGCCCAGAGAAGCTTATGGAATCTCTATCATTCAGCATACTTAAAATATCATTAAAGCAGCCCCTGAGCAACCCCTAAGCTGTCCCTTCTTTGACCGTGGAGAGTTGGACTAGAAGATCTCCGGAGATCTTCCGACTCTAATTATTCTGTTATTCCATGATACTATTGATACTTTACAATTTCATGGAGTAGGTATCAAAATGACATAGATATTGTTGCTGCCAAATGTTTAATTTTATGAATAAATTATTTCTGTAACAGAAATAATTTTAAAACTAAAGCCATTGTATCTTAAAAAAAAGTCATTTAAAAATTAACCAAAAGAAGTGTGCTGTTTAATAAAGGATGCAATATTTTTCCCCTAAATTACTCCATAATGTCTGTTTCTCTGGGTTACTTCCTCACAAGTTTGAATGAAGCTGCATGCCATACCACTGCTCTTCAGCTTTCTCTTAGCCTTCAAGTATGACTACATCTGAAAGAGACCTACAGCCTTGATGATGAGCTGTTGGCCACAATAAAAAATATCCCTTCCTGGTTTAAAGAAAAGCTTTATGGGCTTCAAATGGGAGGGGAAGGACTCTTTATCAGGGAGTGTAATGATAGGACACGGGTAATGGCTTCAAACTGAAAGAGGGTAGATTTAAATTGGATATCAGGCAGAAATTCTTTACTGTGGGGGTGGTGAGGCACTGGAACAGGTTGCCCAGGGAAGTTGTGGATGCCCCATCCCTGGAAGTGTTCGAGGCCAGGCTGGATGGGGCTTTGAGCAGCCTGGTCTAGCGGGAGGTGTCCCTGCCCAGGGCAGGGAGGGTAGAACTAGATGGGCTTTAAGGTCCCTTCCAACCTGAACCGTTCTATGATTCAAATAGCTTGTATTCTGTACTTGAGGTACCTTCACTCTAAATGCCGTGGGGTTACTATGTGAGAGCAAACAATAATCCATACTTATTACACCAATTAAAAAAAAAATTAATTTCTGTGAACACACAAATTTATGCTTGGTTGAACAAACCGTTTGATAGTCTGAGCAGTAATCCCGTGTTGCAGTGTTCTGTTCAGTGGACTGTAAGTAGCTTTAGCAGGAGCCAGCATGGTGTGCGCCGGGATGTCACAGGCATGGCCATGCAGTCGTCTTGTTCCTATGTTTAGACTGGGGTTTCATCAACCACTCTTTCCATCCTCTGGTCTCATTTTCCTTGTAGAAAACCAGATTTCCTCCTTTGCCTTTTCATTATGGTATATCTTGGGATATATACACTGAAGAGTTAAACAGCTTCTGATTAGATTGCTTTAGTGGGTTTGATAAACATCGTGTACGTATCTGAGGGTTCGGTTAGGCCTTGATAGTTGCTAATGGAGGAGAGTTCTGTGACACAGGCACGGCTGAGAGATTTTCTCTGAATTGTGACAGCCTCAAGAGAGGGTGTTAGCAGAAAATAAACGACTGGTAAACAGTGAGAAAAAAAAAAGGAAAAAAAAAAAGAAGAGAGAGACTGCTGACTGCAGTCCAAGGGGTCATTGTTTCAGAAGAGGAACAAGGACTATGAGGGAGATGCTTAATGGAAAATCTGTATCTAATGTGCTGTTGACCGGAGAAAATGAACCATAGCAAAGTAAGCAGTTCTGTGTTGGCTCTCCTTATTGCAGCCTAGCCCCCAAGCTGGTACTATAAAACAAGTTACTGTGGTGCATCCCATCATGCCTGATATATTGCGTATTCTGTACCCCTGTTTAGTCACACCAGCACTATCACAACGTAGTTTTCAGCATCCCTGTTCCAGAGCTCTGCAAGGGATTTACGTCTGATGGAGTCCAGACTTTGTCCAAGGCTTGTGGTAGGCAGGCTTGTCTGTATCTGCAAATGAATATTTTGTGCCACTGCTTTCCCTGCCCTGCAGCTCCTTACCAGGGGAGGTGGGAAGACCATGACCTCTTTCAGAGGGAGAGGACTCTGAAGTTTCTGTGCACGTTTGTCCCCTTTGCTCTGCACATTTTGTAGTTCCTGGTTCTACCAAGGAATAGTTCCAGCTCTTACGCTTCCTTACCCAGTTACCCAGTTACACTCTACGTAACTGCAAATGCAATCTACCGCCTAGGAACTGATGTATTTAGTCATGAAGAGAGAAGAGACTGGAAGGCATGAAGCATAAGGGTATTGTCTAACTGGATTCTATGTTTAGTGGTCACATAGGAAATATCTGAAAGTAGATAATTTGGCATACATCAATCATGAACTTGTCACTATGATGCTAGAGTTCTTATGCAACATCATTGTTCTGATACCCTCATTAAATGTAAGAAACAGCAATTCATGGAGTGTTAAGTTCATGTTTTGATAATAATAAATTAATATGGTAACCGAAATAAGATCACATTTGCTAATGCTTCCCTTGGCTGTGCCTTACTGCACATCTGCTGCTGTTGCATTGTTAGCCGGCATGTTGATGCTAACGGACTCGGAATTTTTATGCTCTAACATGGTGGTATTGTGTTAGTATTCAGGCTTCCTGAACAAACACGAGTTTTCTGAGGTATGTCAAACTGAAATAAAGAAATAATAGTATTTTATTTAAAGCACTAACCAGCAGTTTTGGTCTGCATGCTCTAAAATAATAATAGTAATAGTAATAGTAATAATAACAATCTCACACTATTTTAAAACAAAAATAAGACCCCAAATAAAATTCCTGTATGAATTACCATGTGGAAGATAGTATGTGTCAACACCTTATCACATACCTGAAAAACTGCAGTATGGACATGTTCATTTAATAAAGGATAACTAGCTCAAGAATAATGGCTCAAGAATTTCACAATAGAAAGAATCACATTAAAAAAAAATACCACCAGGGAGCAAATTCTTGTATGCCACTCGTTACTGAGAAGCTACACATTACCTTCTCTGTCTCAATGCAAGAAAAATAGCTCTATTTCATTTCTTTGCAGTGTAGCACAGTTACTCCCGCTGGCATTTACCACTCAATGCCACCACTGGGGAGCAAACCTATGGAACAGCTGCTGCACTGTGAGGAAAATAGGACTCCAGCATAAACTGCTTGATTGAGCGTTGCTTAAGCTAAATTCTGGTTAACCGAATACTTACTGCCCAAGCACTGCTGCTCGCCATCGTTTGCTCTTGGACTTATACGAAATCCTGCATTTTTTTCCCCTAGTATCTTCGAATCCCTCTAAACCTAGTGGAAAACCAGAATGGTGCTCTCTGGTTTCTGGCTCTGCATATTCGTGTAACACTGAATACAGTTTTCCATCTCAGCACAGAAATTAATCACATCTGTTGTGATTTATATGATTTTTCTCTTTCAATAAAAGTTCTCTTCTGGGACCACACCAAGGGGAAAACACGCTAGAAGAGAATACATTTGGAATTAGTTAAAACAGGTGAAGAAAATGTACTTGATTCATTGTAGAGAAGTTCTGTGATCCTGAAGTTGTATAAATGATAATGTGAAAATCTGGCAGCTTTTTTATTCCTTCCACTGTTCAATATGAGGTGTTTAGTTTGCTTTGGGATTATAGCAGATAAGGAAGGCTTCTTTCTGAAAATGGAATAGATGCTTCTTGGATGTTAAGATACATAAAAAAATATTATTTGAACCACCTGAGACTGCACTCAGAGATTTATTTTTTGTAAAAAAACCACAACGTTCTTTTATTATACCAAACAGAACCTCACATTAATTGAAGTTTTGAAGTATCCTGATAGGAATTGCTTTGCAAGCATTTTGGGTATTGCTGATAAGTTTTGATATTATGTTTATAATCATCGTAGACTATATTAATCTGTCATGGACTGTTCAAACCTAAATTCCTAGTTTCATTGTAATAAGAAATATTCAGGAAATATTGAAGTAAGGAAATATTGAAATACTGAAAAAAACCAGTTACAAAGAAGAGCATACGCTATTTTTTATTTTCTTTTGTAGTATAAATCTTTTGGGGGTTAGGATATTTGGACTTGCAGACCACGTTCTCGACATAATAGAAATCATTGATATAATGTAATTTTTTTAAAAAAAATAGGTCATACACCATTTCAGCTTTCATATGCCTTTTCCCAGATGTTACAGCTGCCATATATAACCAAAGATGGATCGTTAATTCATACACTGAAAGCGGCTTTTAGTGAGTTTAGATCATGACTATTAGATGTTTTAAAGAAGAAATCCTGCAGCAAACGTGTTAAAAACCATATTATGGGAGGTGGGAGTGAGGGGGCAGCTGGGAGAGCACAGGTGTTGACCTGAGCCACAGAGAGACAAGTAGCTGGATTTTCCACCATCATGGATCTGATGGTGATCTTCTCACTGTAATCCAGCTGGCAAGTGACAAATGCATGGATTATTTTGGCCAACCTAGTAGGAAAGGCAAAGTTTTCTATGGAGCTGATGATGGAAAAAGGCCCTTCAGACTGAAATACTACATGTCCATCTAAGATCCATAAAAAGTCAAAACAACTTTGCATCACTTTGACAAATGAAGTTAATGTATGTTTTTATTGGAATCAAGATAGGAGAGGGAGATGAAGAATTATAGCTGATCTCTTACAGGATTTCTCCTTTTCAAGAAACATCACTTCCTCCTTTCTACAGCTTAACTTAAACTTCCTTCCTTTCAAGACCTGATCTCTGCCAAGCGTTATGGCAGGGACAGTGGATGCACTAGTGACAAATGATGCATTTAATAGAGTGGTGGTGTCTTTTGAGACTGAAACACTTCACTAACATCCTGCCATGTGGTCGTACAAGACTAAAAGGAAAATTAACCTGAAGGATATTTTTTACATTTGTATTGTAAAATACATTTTATTATCATTTTTATCGCGTTTAAATCTTAAATTATTTATTAAACAGCTGTGAATGAGCTAAGTTTTCAGCTTTATGTAGAGCTGTAGAAGCAATTACAAACTTTGCTTTTGTGATCTGATTGAAGTTTTTGTTATTGTGTATTTCCTAGTGCTACTTAATTATATGAGTTCAGAATTAATATCACCCATACTGGTCTTTTAATTGGGTGGAATATAAGCATCTATGTTCCTGACAGTGTTTCTCTTTAGCAATTACATTAAAAGTTTATTTGATGACAGCAATAGAATGATTATATTAAACACAAGTTAAAATGATTTTGTCTACTTTTATTATACAAAACAATTTACACAATCTGTCCTAACCAGAGTGTGGAGTTACTGCTATATGATAAAAGAGATTGTTATATTAAGTCATTAAAAGAATCATGCAGACAAGAGTCATTAACTGTGTACATTTAGCTAATGAAAATGGAAAGGAAAAGTCTCCTAAATGATTAATAATAGTTTGGGTTGAGAGCTCATAATTGGTGATGTGGCAGATGAGAAGATCACCGATTAAACATTTGAACACGGTGGAAACATTATGATGTGTCTGACACACTGACAAAATAACATAAAATGCACTGAGTGATATATACTTGTATTTTGGATATTTTTGTCACTTCCAGAATGCTTCTGTGGAATTACTCATCTGTCAGCAGTTCAAAGAATACAGTAAAGAACTTTTTAAACAAGATACGGATGTGCGGCAGGTGCATTGTGTAATAAGAGCGTAGCTTCCAAGGGTTTTTTTCAGTGGCTAGAGTTATTTCATAATCTTCTAGTAGTTGGTATTTAGAAGGGAACGTGGTTTGTCTTTCTCTGTTTAGTGATAGCATGTGGAATCTTAGTCTCTTGTTATCTTTTGGCTTAGTGTTAAACATTACTTTTTCTGTGTAGAAGCATGTGGCTTCTGTACAACTACTTATAGAGTAGGTTATACAGTAACTTCATGTTTATATAACAGTACCAGAGTCAGGACTGTGACTATACCATGTAAAGAATTTGTACCAAAGATGTACAGTATAAAAGTTTCAAAACATAGGATTTTGAGTATGGACTGTTGCATAACCACTCAGGTACCAAAATAACTCATGTGAAGGTAACAAATGCTTTAGTCTGAGACTGTTAGTGTTTTGAAGATCAAACTCAGATTTCATTACTTGGAAAGACACATGGTTTATCAAGACTGCAAGGTGCAATGTGTGTCTTTTCTCACGTTGGCACATACTGCATTGCATTGATGGGAAATTCCAAGCTTGCTGCCCCTATTAGCAGGCTTCAAAGCTGCGTGTTAGACAGGGCGAAAGAAGTAGTTTTGGGCATGTGTTCTGTGATGATAATTGAGGCTGGTTATTCCCCCCACCTCTGTTAGTTTCATGTATTACCAAATATAACAGAGGCCAGTTTTTATCTTACCTGAAATTCTGTAAATTCATGTCTCAGATTAATATGTCTGAAACATCTTTTGAAACTTCAAACACTAAAAATGGCACCATCAACCTAATACTAAGAGACATTTTTTTAAAAACTGTTAGAGAGTACTTATAAAAACTCTTCCTGCTGATGGAATATCGGGTGTTTATTGAATTTAATATGTAGTCTAGACAAAAGAATGATCTTAAAGCATACTTGAAAGGAGTACAATTATTTGCCTGAACTCAGTAGAGGAAAGACAGTAATGACAACCATTTTGATGCAAAACATAAACTGTCCTGTTATTAAAGGTGAAATAGAGAATGTTAGTAATTTGATAAAAGTTTCATTGTGCAAAGTGAGCTGCACTGTGCAAAGAATGGAACTAGAACGGAACAGAGGTTTATTTAGAATGGATGAGTCACATTGCACATAAACTGTTTCTCTGTACTTTTAAATGGTGTTAATTTTCTGTTTACCAGTTTGAAATAATTGAAATTAATAATAATCTTTGAGGTTACAGTATATTTGCACAAACATTTTTTATTATTTGTAATAATTGACAAACCTATATAAACTCAAAATGTTGAAATATCAGGCAATAACTTCAGGCTTCTTTGTTTTCCTTTTTTTTTTCCCTTTTAGAATTGGGTAGAAAAAGCAGAGAAACAGAAACTGCTGTCAGACACCCTTGACCTTTCAGAGCTATTTCATCCAGACACATTTCTCAATGCCTTACGCCAGGAGACTGCAAGGTGAGGGAAAAAAAAATCTACCTATTTATGTGTGCGTATGTTCCATGGTTCCCTCTGTGTGAAGTTGGTTACTTCATTTTCCAGCCACAGACCCAACAGATTATGTCAACTGCTGTCATTAGTCATCTCATTTTTATTATTTGCACTGAAGTCAAGTAACTATGAATTAGTTGTTTAAAAGTTGATTTTTTTTTTAAGTGAAATGTAAAATGTATTTTTCTTCAGAGACATGGTACACATTGAAAATACATCAGTTTGGTGTTTGTTTTTAATTTCCTGTTGTTATTTGTCTCTAAGATTTACTGTATATATATTTCCCTTGCAGAGTAATGAGCTGTTCAGTGGACAGCCTTAAATTTACAGCGTCATGGAAAGGGCGGATACAGGAAGGCAAACTCCAAGTTAAGGTATTTGATTAGGATGTTTTACTAGAATTTTACTGGGATGTTTTAGTAGCGTAATACAAATCATCTGTCCATAAACTTTCTGGAAAACTGAACTGTGAATACATTTAGGTACCTGACATACAAAGGCTGGTTGATGGTATACAGCTACAAAAATAAGGCAGTAATGGGAGAAAGAAAGTAGTTATCTTTATACCTCTCCCTAGTTACAGTGCTTATTGAAAATTTGAAATTATTCTTGCTCCATTCTCTTCATCCACCCATACAAGATGAAGCTGCTATTCCATTAGTTAGTATCTAACTGTTATCCAGAAAGTATTTGAAAGACTTCTGGCATGTAACAAGAGGAAATGTAAAACTATAAATCTAAGGCTATTTGTTAGCATTTGTTGAATCACTGAAAGGAGACATCTAAGGAAGTAAACAAACCAAAGTAAGCTAGAATATGACTAGCTTTTGATATGATAAAAAACCAACATTTTTTTAATGGACAGCCCTAACAGGAGCTTAGACAGCAAACTAGAGATGAATTCTCAAATAGTTTAGTTTAACTTCTTAACATTTCAGGTGGCACTGCCGCTTTGGCTGAATCCAGATCTTTCTACGCCTCTTTTATACTTAATTTTGTAGGGAATTCACAAAATAAGTTCTTTGTGCTACGTCTTCCAACAGTATGTTGGTGCCATGATAATGCTGCATAGCTCAAAGTGCTGTGCTCAGCCTGGAGCGCAGCACCTAAAGTGCATGCTTACAGGAACACAGACGATGCAGGGCACTCACCATGCAGCCATGTACTCATGTGCAGCTGAAGCAGAGAGATTACTAGACTAGGAAAGGAGAAACCAAGTGGCAGGGCACCTTCTGTAGTCAGATAATGCAGGCAGACACAAGGCTGTGGGAGATAGTTGCATTCTGAGTCAGCTGCTGACACTATCTAAAATTATTAATCCAAAATGTGTGAGAATTCATATTCCTAAAATATGAATAGATTGTAAGGCCAGAAAAGATCGCTGTATTCATCTGATCTGATCTTTATACAATAGACTTCTTGATGCACCCCAGGATGCCATTGGCCTTCTTGGCCACAAGGGCACATTGCTGGCTCATGGCCATCCTGTTGTCCACCAGGACTCCCAGGTCCCTTTCCTCAGAGCTGCTCTCCAGCAGGTCAGCTCCCAACCTGTATTGGTGCAGGGGGTTATTCCTCCCCAGGTGCAGCTCCCTACACTTGCCCTTATTGAATTTCATAAGATCCCTCTCCGCCCAGCTCTCCAGCCTGTCCAGGTCTCTCTGGATGGCGGCACAGCCTTCCGGGGTGTCAGCCACCCCTCCCAGCTTTGTGTCATCAGCAAACTTGCTGAGGGTGCACTCTATCCCCTCATCCAGGTCATTGATGAATATATTGAAGAGCACTGGGCCCAGTACTGACCCCTGGAGAACACCACTCGTCACTGATCTCCAACTAGACTCTGCCCCTCTAATCACGACCCTCTGAGCTCTGTCTTTTAACCTGTTTTCTATCCACCTCACTGTCCATTCATCTAACCCACTCTTCCTAAGCTTCCCTGTGAGGATGCTGTGGGAGACCGTGTCAAACGCCTTGCTGAAGTCAAGGTAGACCACATC
>VXBO01003521.1:551456-573231 GCA_013400135.1 Rhinoptilus africanus | reverse complement strand
TACTTGAAGAAGCCCTTCCTGTTGAGCTTGACATCCCTTGCCAGGTTTAGTTCCAAGGCGGCCTTGGCTTTCCTTGTTTCATCCCTGCAAGCTTGGTTCAGATGAGCAATTTGAATTTCAGTACTGGTAAAGTTAATGTTTTGTCTCCAGTTTCAAGAATTCAACTTTCTTACACTGTCAGTTAATGAATGTTTTGAAGACACATTCATTGAGATTTTTTTTCTTGCCTTTATTTTTATTTTAAGTTTTTGATGGCTTAGAATTTGTTCTAATAAGGAAAAAAAGGTGGAAATCTCACTATGATCTGTATGAGGAAAATGCTTCTTCAGTGTTCCTGTACTTTTAAGAAAATGACATCATGCTTCAGCAATTGTACACAATTAGAATGATCTTTGTGTGCCAAAAATTTCGAATAATACATCCTATGTTTGTCTGAAAGTCAGAAGTATGAACTGTTGGTGAAACTACAAAGTAGGCAGAGGAATATTCGATCAGGCCAAGAATACACCTGAATCTGTGCGGATTATCAAATCTGATGTTAAATTATCGGTGTTAATTCAGGTGACAGTTTAAATGTATTATGTAGAGTGGATCTCTCCTAGTAGGATGTGATGAATGTTTGATTCAGAATCAATCTGTAGAAAATTACACCTTCTTTAATATCACTTGGGATTGCTTTAACAAAAGGTACTGAAAATGTACGTCTATTGCAATATAATCACATATTGATATGCAAATACATCTCTCCTGTTTGCTTTGTGCATTGATTGTGCTGTTGCACAAAAGCAGGTAGTCGTTCTGTTTGGCATTCCATGTTCTGTTATTATAGAAAAGAATGAAAGAAAAGAAGAAACATGGTAAGAGACTTTTTGGGTAGTAAGCTCTATGAGTTTACATAGAGCTTAATATAAATAGTGAAAAAAAATTTATTTCAATATGACAATATTCAAATATATACTATCAACATTAATATCAAAACTATGCTCTTAGCAATTGACAGAAACACTATTATAAGGCATCCTGAGAGGCCTTTTTTTAGAGTGTATCTCCATCCTAAAATATCAAGAAATTAGTGATGAAGACCTGTGGAGGTAATGCAGTGAAAATATGACTTCCTGAATTCTGCTGTAGTATGTATCATTTCATGGGAAAGTATGGATTAAATAGTATGGGAAAATTAACTGCAGAGAATTTTAAATTTTGGAAAAAGAGATGCTTTGGACCATGGTATCAGCATAATTTCTCCAAATGTGCTTTAAAGAAACATAATCTGTAATGTGTAACAGTAGCGTTTGTTAAACTAAACTAGTACCAATAGTTGCAAAATGCCAAATACTTTGTAAGAATTAAAATTCTAAAAATTATGGTCAACTCCATCCATTGCTCTGAGCTGAATTGCAAAAATACTATGCATGCTAATTATAGGTACGGTGAAATCCATGTCCTTCATAGTAGTTGTAATTTCTGTACATCATTTATCACAGAAATGAGAGCATGGCTATGGGTATACTCAGCCAGACAGTATCGGAAAGTACATTGTTCCAGTGGTGGTTTGTTGTGGTTTTTTTTTCCAGTGTCTTTTAATATTGAATCAAAGTCAAAAATTTGGTCTTCATCTTCAAAGGAGTTCCCGTGATTGGTTCTCAAGTTTTCCAGGAGATCAAATGATTTTATTTTACATAACTACAGTGTCAAAGGAACTGCCAATATCAAAAGAAGAAATGTGTGTGTAGTAGTAAGAGATTTTTCAATAGATGACCCACTTCTACAGATACTTCTTTTAGAGATGTTCAGGATGGCCAGACCTTTGAACACCCTAACAATAAATTTTAAAACCTCTTCATCAGACCCATCTCCGCTCAATAACTTTGCTGAAGTCACCTATTTGTCAAACTAAGCTCCATAACAAAATTCCCTGCAGAATGCAGGAAGGGCAAAAAGAAGGACATATGAGATGAATCTTTCTAATATTTGTGTGATAGGGATAAATAAGAGCTTTGAAAGCATTCAGTCAGGAGTGTAGCAAGATAAAGTGTAACCTAGGACCTGTGCGTATAATGAAGTGAGGCCTTAAGTATCAATGTTAACAGAGAGCAGTAGGAAGGAGTCTGTGGGAAAGCCTCAGTATAATCATTAGTCAGACTTCCTTCCTTTTGTGCCTTTTATGATATTTTTCTTCATATTCTTCCTTCTTGCAAGACAGAAGAACTGGCACTGGGAAGACAGGCTATCATTAAAGACTCCTGAAAGGNTTTTTTTTTTTTTTTACTAGATAAAGCAGCTTTTTCCAAAACATCTCTATGTAGGGAGATTTTGAGTTTGAAAAGAAATGGTACAAAATATCAAATATTAACACTGCACCTTAAAAGCAACAGACCTGAAAATCTTATGGAAGATTCAAAAGAAAGATCACAAGAAACTTGACAGGAGAAAGGAGAGGAGTGTCACACTTTCATAACAAAGAAAAGAAAGACCTTAAGATTCAACAAGAGGTTGAAGGAGAAAAAAGTTTTTGCAGTTCCAAATAGAAAGTCCGAAAAAAATAATTAATTTCACTGAGACCAGAATAGATAACATTGTCATTAATTAATGCAAGACTTCAGTGAAGAAAAAAAGAGAATGTTTAGTTCAGAGGCTGAAAGTACTTACTAATTAAAAGAAAGCACTTAAAATATGTTAAAAAAACCCATTGCATAGTTACTTATAGAAGCATATGAGATTCTTATTTAGTTTTTCCAAACAGGCGTTTATCTAAGAAATCTTGAGTTATGTTAAATAGAATTTTCTCTCATATTATTTCAGTATATTTTGTTTGCCTCTGCAGATGCTGTGTAATCGCACATTCCATTCTTTGAAAACTGTGCTCAGCTTTCCAAGCAGGAAGTCATGCTTATTTCAGTGATTGTTCTTCTCTTCTTCTTGACATTCTAATGACTCTGTACTTGGCTGTTGCTGTCATATTTCCATTAATCTAATGCCAGGCAACTGCAGTTTCATAAATGATGACATTTGCAGGTATTTTTCTCCCACGTTTCAAAGAATGTGAATCCAAAGCAGAGGAAGTTCACGCTGAAGCATGGTCCAGATCTTGCTTTTAAATCGTGTTTCCTATTCTCACACAGAACACTACAATAATTAGTTTCCTGTTATTTAAAAATTTGGTCAGAGTAAAAACGATCATAATTTATTAAAGCACAGTGTAATCATTACTGACACTTCAAGTCTGTAATATATGTTTGAATATTTTATATTTCCATGGCAGATCAGTGGCTTACAACTGGAAGGCTGCAGTTTTGATGGAAATCGACTTTCAGAAAATCTGCATGATTCTCCCAGTGTGTCATCTGTTCTCCCTTGTTACATGGCCTGGATTCCACAGGTACTAAATTATTAAAAGCCCTAAACTTTCAAGACCCGTAATTTTCTTTTTTCTATGTAGTAGGACATTGCTGACCTTTTTCCCCCCTCATTTCAAACTAAAAATTCCTGGATTTAATCGGAAAAGCAGTTACTTCTTTTATATAAAACAAGAACTTATATAATTTTGTCAATATTTTTTAGCTTCTATTGTTTAGATTAAGGCAAGGGCTTTGTTTCAGTTATACTTTTTTCACTTGTATTTTAAAACCAACATATTTTCAAAAGCGTGTTTAGTAAATGTATACATGAGTTTCAGAGTTCATTCCTAGAATATCTTTTGTGTTTTAAATATCAAATTAAAATGTAACAAATGTAAAAAGCAATAAAAAGATAGAGAACACCATGTGGTCTATAAGCAAAGAAAGCCTTTCCTCTACTTACACTAATTTAAAAAAATGACAATGCTCACAGAAATATGTAAGATGAAAGTGAAGTAATCCAAACAGTAAAAATTGTTACTGCTTTTACTCTCCAAGTATAATAGCAATCTCTGATAAATAAAGCAAAAAGTTACATAGAACTTACTCAGGGATGTGTAAGAATTACAAATTCATATACTTACAGTCTTATAACTAAAAAAATTGTAGAATTCATCTCATCTAAATCTAGCTGTCTAAAAGTTCATGGCCTGGTATGGCTTAGTTCCTTCTTTGGTCTCAGTAAAAGACAGGCATCTCAGGAAGTCCATCCCATCTTAAGGTAACTGGGATAAATCTCTGTCAAGATGTGACTCTAGAGACAGCCAAGACCGCTGACTCTGGAACAGACAGGTGAGAAGACTCCCACATACAATTCTAAAAGAAAATATATTAAGACATCTACGCCAAAAATCAAGTGTGAATGTAGAAAGTGAGAAATAAGGGTAGATGCATTTTTTTTCCACTTTATCAAAATAAATAAATTAGCAGTATATAAAAAATGGAATATAATGTCACCTTTTATTCTGTGCTGTAGACATTAACTCATCAAGCAAATGAATTTATTAGCTGGAGGAGTTTGTTATTTGGCAACCTAGAGAACTCTGCAGAGTTGTCTCTTGAGAAGGCTAGGTTTGGTAAGAACAATATTAGAGAAAAAAGAACACTGGACCCAAGTAGTTGAAATTTCAGTTAGAACTGAGTTTATAATTATAAAAAATGGCAATGATGAAATTTGTGGTATATTGCGATAGATACTGTGCAAGGAGCTCCATTGCTAACACACTACTGCATCCCAACTCATTTTTTTCCCTCATTATTATTTCCAGCACTGGAAGTGTAGCATTTTATTATAGTACAGCATTAGAAGTATAATGGTCAAGATTTAGATTTTGAACACACAAGTAAATACTAGCCATCAACTGCGCTACTGCTGCTAGCTTTGAAGGGAAAGAAAAGACTGAAAATTTTAAAAAAACCCAACAACAGACAACAAAACACCACAAAACCTATTACAAAGTTGACCAGTGAAAGATTTTTTAGTCCTTTAATAATTTACAAGGGGTTTTTGTTCAGAAAAATAAACAGATTTATAATTTACTTGAAAGGTGATGCATGGGATAAATACAGAATTGCCAGACATCCTTATATATAGACTCAGTGCTGGTAGCATACATGGGTTTACATGGTGACACTAAACCTTTGTCTTATGCACACTCGCTTTGTTCTGAAAAATAATCATCTTGTGTTAGAGAGAAAACAAATTCTTAAGTGTTTTTCTGAATAACAGTCTAGTTTCTTTAAGCTTCGAAGTAAGATCCAGAAGTTCTATGTGACATCAGCAGAGAGCTTTATCTATAAAACATAGATGGGAGATAGTTCAATAATCAGTGAATTAAACTTCTCCCAATGTACTTCATAATTGAAATGAATAGCAACTGAAGTCTTTGTATTAGAAAAAAAATATAATTCTTTCAAAGCACTGGCCAAAACTTGTTAACTGCCCAGATTTTAAATACCAAGTATCTCTAAGGAGAGCATTTCTGAATTGCTCTGCCCTTAAGTTGTTTTGCTATGGGTTTCACCATAAAAATTGACCAAAATCGAGCACTGTGCTCAGAAACCAAGGCAGAATTGGGACATTATACACTTCCCCTTATCTTATTACCCTCTCCTTAGGAGAAGAGTGCATGAAGTAGAACATATTATCTTAGGATTCTTAGGTCTTGAATTTGTTTTCTTTTCCCTGTAAATATCTTTTATGAAATCTAGTGAGCAAAAATCTGTTTATTTATAATGCAGTGCTTTGAGGTCATTTTCATCCAAACTAAAATAAAGTGAACCCTCTGAGAAAAAAAAAAGATGGGATTTCTCTCAGAGTACACCCTCAAAATGCTGCAATGCTCAAAATGGAGTATTTTGAGCTACTAACATGAAGCTTATTCTCATTAAACTGTGAAGGTCCTTTCCAGTTTTAATTCACTGTTAGATCCCAAGCTGTGAAGGGTGTCACTAGGGGGGCTGGAACCATGTGCGAGGAAGTCTAGACAAAGAAAATTTTTGGACTGTGTGTAAGCCAAGGACATGAGGATTTGTGGTTCAAAAAAGACTTTCACAGAATGGTTTTAACCCTTAAATAATATGATTCCTTAAAACATCAGTGGGATTGATAAATGTGCAAGAGTGGCTATTTTGACCTGAAAAGGTGTAAAAAGTGGTCTTTGAGGGCAAACTCACCAACTTTTGGTCTCCCAGCTCTGGCAAAACTTAAATTCTCTGATTAACATTTTACCCTCAGAGTGGCCAGCATTTTGTCTTTCTCAGTAGTGTTAATCAAGGGATATATGCTGTAAGAATAATCCTTCAGAGACTAGATGAGTTCTTTCAACAAATTTATGATTATTAAGTTATTCTATACAACTCTAACGATGCACAGACCTTCTGTAAGGATTTAAACACTGGTGTTCAAAAGACACAAGAAGTTGATTTTCAAAAGGAACAACAAAATTCTTCAGAGATGGCTTACACTTGACATGCAAGGCAAAGTCCTTGAAACAGTTATTGTTTCCATGTTTCCTTTTTCCTGTTTTCAGTTATTTTCTAATATTGGAGCTTCACTAACTCATATTTGATGTGATTGGCATTAAAAAGACCCTCACTTCTGTTTCAAATTCCTTTCTGACAAGTGTACTGTTTTGTTAGTTGATTCTTGAAAATCTTGTGACCTTTTCCTGTTGACAGGAAGGGAGATTTTGAGTGGGGCAGAAAAAAATGCTTAATATAGATCAATTGAATCAAAGTGAATTATTTACACTGAATAAATACATCGTGGTTTGAAACCCAAATTACATCCAATTACATTGGATTTGGGTGCTGAGGAGGTTTAGACTGAGTCTTTGAGCTGAGTTCTATAGTCATGAATAGGGACAATCACAGAATCATAGAATAGTAGGGTTGGAAGGGACCTTTAAAGGTCATCTAGTCCAACCCCCTGCAGGGAGCAGGGACATCTTCAACTAGATCAGGTTGCTCAGAGCCCGTACAACCTCACCTTGAATGTTTACAGGAATGGGGCATTTACCACCTCTCTGGGCAGCCTGTGCCAGTGTCCCACCACCCCCACTGTAAACAATTTCTTCCTTCAATCTAGTCTAAATCTTCCCTCTTTTAGTTTAAAGCCATTACCCCTTGTCCTATTGCAACAGGCCCTGCTATATTGTTTCTCCCCATCTTTCTCAGAAGCCCCCTTTAAGTACTGAATGAAAGCCATAAAGTTTCCCTGGAGCCTTCTCTTCTATAAGATGAACAAGCCCAACTCTCTCAGCCTGTCTTCATAGGAGAGGTGCTCCAGCCCTTGCATCATCTTCATGGCCCTCCTCTGGACCTGCTCCAACAGGTCCATGTCCTTCTTGTGCTGAGAGCTCCAGAGCTGGACACGGCACTCCAGGTGGGGTCTCACCAGAGCAGAGCAGAGGGGCAGATTCACCCTTAGGTCCTTCCCTAAGTAGTGGTCGCAACGTCGTTTGTAATAGTCTCGTATTTGTCTTTGTGATAATAGTACTGCTGATGCTGTGCAGTAGGAAAGTGCATGCATGGGAGAATACCAATTATAAATTAGTTCATCCAGAAGTTCAAAGCACTCAGTTCAAATCTGAATGCTTAAGATTAACTTGATAATTTCCTGTTTAGGCACTTAATGGAAATGACCTGCTTTCCAGAAGTGCTGAAGAACCCCAACTGTGGCTGTGATCAGTATTAGCGTGAAAGACATTTAAAAAAAAAAATAATCAAAAAGTTATAGAATCATAGAATCACCTAGGTTGGAACAGATATTTCAGGTCATCTAGTCCAACCATCAGCCTAATTTAGTCATCAAACCTGCTTTTTTTTTACTAGTAATGTAACTTTTTATGTATGCTTGAGTGTCCTGAAGTGCTAGAAGTAAATGGAAAGGACTAGGAAATTTAGGCTGTTTTAAGTCCTGCTCTGACTAAATTGTGGTTAATATTTCCGGGTTCCTCTTAATATCCTGCATTAGGTGAGTGGCCTGTGAGGCTCTAATGTGAGATATAGTACCTCTCTCTGTATCAGAGAACAATTTTTATATTTGGATTCACTGATGTTTAAATCCATAAAGTAGCCTCAAAACTGTGGGCTAAGATTTTTTGGGGGGGCAGTTCCTGAAGTATCCCACTTGTATCTCAGACGCAGATCACAACTGATCATAATTTTGGGGTGTTTTATCTGAATGAAGATTTTGACATGGAGTTCATAGGACCACCCCTAGTATGTACTTCCTTGTGTTTTCAGTTCAACAAACTGGAGAGAAAAAGTAGAGGCTTCGTTATGGAGCGGTCTAGCGATTTTTATGAAGTGTCTGCTTCGTTAGTAACCCTTCTCCTTTGTAGCCTGGACCAAAACTTGCCCATCCAAGGCTGCAGAGTCTAAACTGTATCTTAGAATCATAGAATTTTCTAGGACCTTTCAGATGATCAAGTCCAACCATCAACCTCACACTGACAGAAACCATACCATACCACTGGAGATTCTTCCTTTCTCACGTTTTGTTGTCCAAGTGGTAACTAAGTGCTCGTTTGTTGACAGGATGCATATGGTCCATATTCTCCAGAGGAATGCATATCTTTACCAGTCTACACGAGCGTGGAGAGAGACTGTGTGGTGACAAATATTGATGTACCTTGTGGAGGAAACCAAGACCAGTGGATTCAATGTGGCGCTGCTTTATTTTTAAAAAATCAGTAATCTGAAACTGCGTTAAATTTACTCTTGAAGTTAAGAATCATTTAAACATGTCAGTTATTTCTTATTAAAAGAGAGCTTCAGATTCATTGCTTATACATTTTTAAAGCAATGGTTTATAAATTCCCCTGTTTATTTTTTTAAGATATAGAAAATTATTTCTACTTGTATAGAACTTCATTTTGTCTTTATGGAATATTGTAAAAGTTAACATGGTGCTATTCAGCACACTGTTAATTCGGGCTGTTTCTCTAGATTGTATTATGCTGTATTTCTTTCTCAGACTTGCTGATGTTTCTTATGTTTTGCCCATAAATATTGAATATAAATTAAAAGTCAGTGTTTTTTCTTTAATCAGATTTTTTCATTATCCTTTTTGAACTGTTATTCTCATGCCTCCATTATTTAATAAAATAAAATGATAAAACTTACCTGTTGTAATTGAAATTGAATATTTTACTTGAATATAAAAAATGGGATAAATGTTTCACTGCTTCAATGATGTTTTACTTGTAATCGTATTTCTTTGTATTAGCAGTAAAAACAGGAGCTTTATAAACTTCATTTGGAGTTACAAATTCAGTTAGACTATCATCACGGTTGTCATCTAGAAGTTACTGAAAAAAAAATTTATAAAACTACTAGATTCCAGTAAGAATATGCACGTAAATGCCCAAGACAGACAAGAAATTCCTTAGAGAAATAAAAGAGGTTTTCACCCAGTTGTTAAGTGATTAACAGAGGAACATAATAATGCTTTTGGTCTGTGATGGGAGACCCTCGAAGTCTTGTTCTCAGTGCAGGATACTCATTTGATTTCACTGATTCATGATGTATCGTGTTGGGATGCTGCCATAGCTTTGATATGCCATTAGAAAAAAATCCCAAAAGAAAGAGGAAACCCAAAATCCATCAGGAAGCAGCATTGATGAATGATGAAGTATGACCATAAGAACTGAAATTTCTAATTTTTGACTGCAATTAGAGTTGCCTCAAGAAGGTATTTTTAAAAGCCAAAGGTGTAAAAACACTTTCTTAGTTTGCTTGGAAAACAAAACAGATGTCTTGGCTCTGATATCTCTGACAGATTTTATATTTATTTTAAAGTAGTATTTAAATTAAGACTGTGTTTCATTTGGTTAGTATTTTTAATTGGTGTTTTGAGGGAGGGAGAAGGAAAGCAGAAAGAGGATTGGCCACATCTCCAGGTTAGTTTCCTAAAGAAAGTCTTTTCCTCTGTTCTACTCTATTTTTCATCCCTTAAACTTAGTCTTTTGTCTTCCATTTGGAAAGTTTCCTATTTTAGTTCTTCTTCTAATAAAAAGATGTCCTAAAATAATTTGATACAAGTTCACATACATTTTTAAAATTGGGTCCTATCTAAAAGCATAATAGATTTACTTGATACTTTTCAGATACTTATCTCATCTTTCTTTATACATTTGACTCTGATTCACTGAAGAAACAAAATGTAGCAAATTTTTTTTCTTCTGTGAGGAAAATTTTGTAAGAAAACGACAAAGTTTCCAACAGAACAGAAAGCACTTGTATAAGTGATTGTACAACCTCTGTGAGGATTTAGAGCATGAATTGTCCAGAGAAAGTGTGTTATACCAGGCTTTCTTGGTAAAAAATCAGTGCGAGAGGAAACAAGTTTTACTGAGGGCAACTGTGCTTTCAGTTCCCTTAGGCACATGTAAAGATCACGTTCCAGCCTTCCCTTCTGGATCCAACATGTTTCCATAAAGCAGGCTGGATTTTAGCTTTTGTATTCCTCAAAACTGAGGGATCTACTGACTCCTACCAGTTCCAGTTCCTCTTTTGTGGACAGGTAGAGAAATGCAGATATTCAGATAACAACCTACATTAGGGCAGAGATGTCTGGAAAATAGACACCATGTTTTAACCTGCCTTGCACAGAAAGTAGAGACCATAAAAGTAGTGGGTGGTTTTGATGATCAGTCTTGCTTGTTATGGGAAATAAAAATCTCTTGTAATGGGTTGTAGAAACCCTGAAATAAAACATGAGTAGAGCATTGTGGAGATTTTAATATTTTGCTTTCGTCTGGTTTATCGTGGTTTTTTTTTTCTCTCACCTAGTTGTAAGCTTCAAAGATGCTTTCCATCCCAACAAGTGTAAGTATGTATATTATTTAGAACCTCTGGTTTCAAGTCTCCTCTTGTTATATATTTAGTCAGGAATTCTTTAATGATTCTGTTAATATACAAATATTGACTCTATCACAAAAAAACCCAATATAAAAGAGGCTCCTCCAGACCTACTACACTGTCTTTAATTCTATTTCAGGGTCAGGAACTGATTCCATTTCTTGCCTGTAACTTGTCTGTATCCCAACCCCTCAGAACTGGCCTGTCTCTGCTGTGGAGGTTTGTTACATCTTCTATCTATCATCTCTTACTGCCTCAGGTTTAGAACTGCACAATATTTCTCAGCTTACACCATAAAGAGTTTTGTTTTCAGGACACGCGTTCGTGGGTTTCTGCCAGAGAGCCTTCCTTCTGTGAGCAGAAGGTACTGTTAGCCAGCTTGATTTAATCTCCTTTTGTTTTTGTTTGGGTCAGCTCTTGGTTTAGAGCCGTTCCACGTTACCCAAAGCGTCTGCTTGCTTCTGCTCTGAGTCCTTCCGTGACAGTTATGAAAAAAAACCTCTTAATGTTTTGGTATAACTAGAGCATTGAATTATATTTTTATTTGGGCAGAAGTCCCTTGGGAGCTATTCTAGGCTGATCTACGTTACAAATGTAAAAGGTGCTCTTTTCTGAGGTGGCTTTGATGTGTTTATTTTTTTAGAACAGGAAAAAAAATATTATTACACTAAATCTCAAGCTAATCTCTTAGCTTGAAATCCAGTAGATTTTTAATGGTGTAATATTATAACAAAAAAACCCTTCAGAGATGTTTATTATGTTCACAGTATATTAAGCAGTAGGTTTGGTACTTATTTTGACTTAGTGGTTCACTAATCTTTCCTTCCCATGGCTCTAGTTGTAACCCTGATGTTTTGGAGGGCTCCCAGGTGACCTAAAGAGGAAAAAGAGTTTATTTATCTTGTGGTCCTTGATATTTATTGCCTGTATGCATCGTATGATGTGCTTTCTTTCTGCACAATGTTGTAGTCTAAATGAAAGATACTATAGGTAACTGCTACTGTATTTCATAGGAATGATATTTTTGGTAGTAAAAGACAGAACTGTAGAGTGTTTATTAAGACCAAAGTGCAGCTATGTCACAAGCATAGACCAGTCAGAAGTATGAATCAGGCAACATAAGAAATAATAATATCAGAAACGCCTTAATGGTCTGACTAGTGTTTCAACGAGTCTGTTCTGCTCTTCAGTTAAAAGGGTATAGGAACTTGTAAGGCTAAAATATGGAGAAAAATCTCAGAAAACACAGATTACTACTCTGTAAACACCTCCTTTTGAAGACTTGAGAAAGAGGCATATCTTGATTAAGTGCAAATTGTTATCAACAGAAATCAAAGTGACAAAATGTGAAGTAAAAAACCCTTCAAAGAATAACAAACCTCTAAAAATAATAAAGATTGTGCAGTAATAGATATCTGAGTGCATAAAATAGAAATAAATCTTTTTTGTTCATTTAACAAATTAATGTATCTTATACTTAAAAGAAAGCAGTTTATTCCATTTTATAGCAATCAAGTACTTGTCAAGTATTGGCGCTGTCATCTGTCAGAGGACGCGCTATTTCGTGCATTTAGCAAGTTCCCAGCAAGTGTACTGTCACAGAGCGTGCTACGTGCCCAAACAGAAGTTGTTGGAGAGCCAAACCCATTGTAGTCTTTTTTTATTATAATTTGAGATAAACTACTTTTCAGAAAAGAAGAAACATGTTTTACTTACTCTCAGTTGCTCTGTTTTTTACGAAAGAAGACAAATACTCTTTCTCATTCTTTTCACATAGCTTGTAAGTCGTAACATTGGCTCCTGAATTCCCAGTTAAATTGTTTCAGAACAGGAAAACTTGTGAGTGGATTGCCTGGCTAAAGGTATGCATACTAATTTCATCAGCTGAGTGACCTACGGTTATGATAGAATACCTCAAATTGTGGTGTTAAGGAGAAACTGTAGACTTGTTTTAAGATTTTTCCTAGAACACTTTTAGAATTTTGCTAAAATCCAAGTGCTGCAGTGGGAAGGAAGTTATGTGAGTTATGCCAAGTACAAACAGAACTGGATGTGCACATTAGTCTTTCCCCCTTCCTTTTCTTTATTTCAGCTTTCAAAGAGCAGTACTCAGAAAAGCAGTATCTCCCCAATCAGCGTTGTAATTGTTAGAGCTGAAGGGGGGAAAAAACCTCAACTCCACACTCAAATGCATCACTCATGAATCATTATATGACCTCTTAAACTGATAGACTGTCTTTCATTGGCAAAAATGAGTTTACATAAATGATACTTAATATTGGTTATTGTACTAAAAATGTACTGGCTTGACCAGGGATAGAAGTTCTTACATGAAGTTTTACTTATACTTTTTTAACCCTTTTCATTTTTCCAATTTTTATCCTTTGAAAACAAAAGGTGTGAATAAGAAACTAGATGTAGAAGAGTCTGAATACAAATAAAGAGCGGTTCACACCTGCGAAAACAAGCTCACCCCCTATGAGTCCTTATGCTGCGCTCTCCTCTGAAGCCGTACGGCTTCGTGAGCGTGCTTGAGTTCGTCACGTATGAGAAGCTTGCTTGGAAACTCTGCTGCTTGAGAGGCCACGCTCCTTCGCCTCCCGCCTGTGAGGCTGCATCACTCCGCTCCTTTCCACGCATCTTCTCTTCTTCTCAGCCACTGATGCTGCTTATAGCAGAGCTCATTGAATTGACAGGTTTCAAGAGATGCCTCTCTTTAAGGTCTAGATTTCTTATTTCTATTTCTCATGACCTTTATGTAAGATGCCTAGAAAGCAACAGTACAGGTTTTTTTTCACTTTCAGTAGGTTTGGTGCAAACAGAAAGACTTTTCACAAATGTGTTTTAGAAAATCAAAGTATAAAGTTGGTGTTTACGTATTTGAACAGCTTTGCAACAGTAATTACTGTTAATATGGACTGCAGTTTGACTGAGGAATAGTTCTTAGGGTATGATCTTTTTGGACATTGGGGTGGTTTTTTCCCTTTAAATTTTTATTAATTTATTTAAACACTTTATAATGCAAAAAGAATCACAATGAAATATTCAGAAAGTTTTGAACAGACTGATTCTAGAATGGCATTGTAGGTATGAATCACAGAATGGTGGGGGTTGGAAGGGACCTCTGGAAATCACCCAGTCCAACCCCCTGCCAGAGCAGGGCCACCTTAGAGCAGGTTACACAGGAACGCGTCCAGGCGGGTTTTGAATGTCTCCAGAGACGGAGACTCCACCACCTCCCTGGGCAGCCTGTGCCAGGGCTCTGCCACCCTCAAGGGAAAGAAGTTCCTCCTCATGTTTAGGTGGAACTTCCTGTGCTTAAGTTTGTGCCCATTACCCCTTGTCCTGTCACTGGGCACCACTGAAAAGAGCCTGGCCCCATCCTCCTGACACCCACCCTTTCAGTATTTGTAAGCATAAATATGAGAGGCTAGTCAATGCAGGAATTTGGGTATTCACACTGTGTTACATTACACTACTATTGTACTTTTTCGTTATCAAAACCACCCACATTACTGTGTTCTTGTACATAAATTAACTGAGATCATGTATAATTTGAGTACAGTGAAAATATACTATCCATGTTCATTTGATAATTCTGTAAAGGAAGTTGCCTAAACAGCAATGACCAGGTGCCCAAGATGAATGTTAGATACGTGTACTCTAACTGGGAGCAGTTTCTGGAGAGGAGCGTGTCAGAATTACTATTGCCTTTGCATCTTAGCAGAAAGCAAGCTCCCCCGGTTGTCTTCTAAAGAAGTCTCAGAGATATTCTTCATCTCTTCACCCAGTGTTAGATTCACTTATTTTTTTCAGAGCAGCAAAAAAGAACCTTCTTAACAGGTCACCTTTGGGAGAAGTAATTGGGAATCATGCTCACGAAGTGTACCGGATAGGCAATTGCATCATCAGAACTGTCTGAATTCCTCTCAGTCCCTGACAAGGTGAGTTCTTCTCATGCTATCCCGCATGGTACTATTCCCAAGCGTGAGAGGGTGTTTCATACACTTGTATCTCTGCTGACATTGCTAGGAAATATCAACGGTTGAGAGCGTTTCTGTGACGGGCAGGGACCTATCAACGTGTGCCGCTAGATGGTACTGTGGACTAGACCCTCATGAGACACTGGCAGAGGAAAGTTACGGGGCTTTGGAAGGTAAAGGCAATTTATAGCATATATAACGTTGCATCAACAGTCTGTTCTGTAGGAAATTTTCTTATCAGCAGTGCTGAATAAGCAGCTGTGTCTAAAAAAAAATTCTTATAGTCAGTTGTGATGTAGTTCTTTTTAGAAATAAGTGATTCACCAAGTGAATTTTTCGGTAGTTAGAGATGCCTTGGTTGTGGAAGCGGATAAGGCACCGACTGACCGCTCTGGCCTGTTTGCAGCTATTTCTAAACATCTTCAGTATCTGCATGGGAAGAAGGAACTGTGAGGAGGACGGAAGGCCGGCAGCTTCCTGGGCCGCATCAGGCAGAAGGTGGCAGGCAGGCCATGGGAAGTGATCCTTCTCTGCTCAGTCTTGGTGAGGCACATCTGGAGTTCTGGGTCCGGTACTGGTCTGGCCAGTATAAGAGAGACATGGGCATGCTGGAGTGAGTCCAGAGAAGGGCCAGACCACGAAGGTGATTAAAGGACTGCAGCATCTGACACACAAGGACAGGCTGCGACAGCTGTGACCGTGCAGCCTGGAGAAGGGAAGGTTCAGGGGGCTTATATCAGAGTGTATAAATACCTGATGGGGGGAGTAAAGAAAACGGGACCAGACTCTTCTCAGTGGTGCCCAGTGAAAGAAAAAAAGGCAGTGGGCACAAACTGAAATGTATTGGCCAGCAGGTCCAGGGAGGTGATTCTGCCCCTCTGCTCTGGTGAGACCCCACCTGGAGTCCTGTGTCCAGCTTTGGAGCCCTCAGCACAAGAAAGACATGGACCTGTTGGAGCAGGTCCAGAGCAGGGCCATGAAGATGATCCGAGGGCTGGAGCACCTCTTCTATGAAGACAGGCTGAGAGTTGGGGTTGTTCAGCTTGGAGAAGAGAAGGCTCCAGGGAAACTTTATGGCTTTCATTCAGTACTTAAAGGGGGCTTCTGAGAGAGATGGAGAGAAACAATATAGCAGGGCCTGTTGCAATAGGACAAGGGGTAATGGCTTTAAACTAAAAGAGGGAAGATTTAGACTAGATTGAAGGAAGAAATTGTTTACAGTGGGGGTGGTGAGACACTGGCACAGGTTGCCCAGAGAAGCTGTGGATGCCCCATCCCTGGAAGTGTTCAAGGCCAGGCTGGCTGGGGCTTTGAGCAACCTGATCTAGTGGGAGGTGTCCCTGCCCACAGCAGGGGTGTTGGAACTAGATGATCTTTAATGTGCCTTCCAACCCAAACCATTCTATGATTCTATGATTCATTTAAACATCATAATTTTTTTCTTTACTCTTAAGGGTGACCAAGCACTGACACAAGTTGCCCAGAGAGGTTGTAGAGTCTCACCCTTGGAGATATTCAAAGCCCAACTGAACACAGTCCTTAGAAACCTGCTCTAGATGACCATGCTTTGAGAAGTAGGGTAGGACGAGATGATCTCCAGAGGTGCTTTCCAACTTCAGCTGTTCTGTGATTGTATAATCCTGTGAAATGACTGGAAATGAAGAAGAGGCATTTAAGCTACCAGTGTCAGGAACACTGTGCTTTGAGAACAGGAAACACATTTTAAGGAAGACAAGTGTCCGGTAAATACAGAGCCTTCTAGTTCATTGTAGGTAGGTCTCTGAAGTGTTGTTTCTATCCTTTTGTTTCCAGTAACGATAAAATGAATGAAAATTGCAGTATCATTTACTGATTCTTCCCTGTCCACTCCATCTTGTTCGTAGTCAGTTGGCTTTCAAATATTTTCCTTCTGATTTTTGTAAAAAAAATCACATGTCAAAAATGAGAAGAAAACTTAATAAATTGGAATTTAAAATGATGTTTGGACTCCAGTGCATTTCCAGCATAATAAAGATACAACAAACACCTCACTGATAGTGAGAAGACAGCAGTTTAGTTATATATACAGTTATATATATACTCTGTTTATATAACTCTCTCTACTAGTTAGCATCTATAAAAATAACTTCTGCAAATCATTAGGAGACTGTATGTCATAGAAAAAGCCAGAAAACTGGAAGTCAAGAGCCATCATATATTTACTCTTATTTCAGCAGTATTGATTTCAAAGTATACTCAAGAAAAAAATATTTGTACTTGTAGTTGAGGTTCTTTTCAGTGTGTGCTTTTTTCATTGGAAGGGACTATCAGGCATTGGGAAAACACAAACTGTCCCTTGTAAGAGCATGCTTGATTTTTGTCTATCCTGAAATAGGTTTTGTTCATCACTTTGAACACCGTGTAACACATTGGGACACCTAGCCCCTGTTCCCCGAAAGAAGAGTTTCACTCATGGTTACATCAGTGCTGGGAAGAATTCTCCTGGTGAGTTAAGGACATGATGGGAGGCCAAGAGATGTGAAGGAGTAAAAGTCATATCTATCATGAAGAGCACTGTGATGTGTTACTGTTTCAATGAGTTTAAATGAAAACAGACACACTTGCCAATTTTGTTCCACTATCATCATGTGGTTTAACCCCAGCCATCATGCAGCCGCTCACTCACTCCCCCCCTACCCCAGTGCGATGGGGAAGAGAAACAGAAGAGTGAAAGTGAGAAAACTCCTGGGTTGAAATAAAGCAAGTTTAATGAATAAAGCAAAAGCCACACACACAAGCAAAGCAAAATGAGGAATTCATTCACCATTTCCCATTAGCAGGCAAGTGTTCAGCCATCTCCATGACAGCAGGGCTCCATCATGTGTAATGGTTGCTTGGGAAGACAAATGACATAACTCTGAACATCCCACGCTTCCTTCTTCTTCCCCCAGCTTTATATGCTGAGCACGTCATCCCATGGTATGGAATAGCCCTTTGGTTAGTTGGGGTCAGCTGTCCCAGCTGTGTCTCCTCCCAGGCTTTTGTGCACCCCCAGCCTACTTGCTGGCAGGGTGGTGTGAGGAGCAAAAAACCGCCTTGACTGCTTAGCCATAACCAAGAACATCAGTGCACTGTCAACACTGCGCTCATCCCAAATCCAAGACATAGCCCCATACTAGATGCTAGCAAGAAAGTTAACTCCATCCCAGCTGAAAACATGACACGTCTACATGAAACCACCTCTTATTGTTTTCTAACGCTTTGCTTCCAATTTTTCTTTCTCCTCTTTGTAGAGGATCAATAAACGTTTCCCTCAAGCTCTTTCTCTATTAACTTCACTGGACTTCCTGAAGCACTATCCTCACAGGCTCTCCACAGGAAGGAGATTGCACTTTTCCTTTTGGCATCTGAGCTTAAATGCCATAATTTTTTCCTTGTTTTTAAAAATTACATTTTCACTAAAGAAAGGTCCTCTCGCACAGCTAATTCCCCTTGTCATCAGAGTTCCATGAAGAATCAGCAGCAGGAAGAAGTGAGCCCCTAAGTAAATGCGATCATTGCTTTGTGACTTGGATAATCAAAGGGAAACAAACTCATCAGTAGGATTGTCTAGGGAAGGCACTTCATTTTTGGTAGTCACACCTTAAAGCTATGTTTAAGATTTTAAGACAAAACCAGGAAACAATGCCATGATTGCCTCTGAAAGCATTGCAAGGACATTAGTAAGTAGCTAAAGTCCTGGTTTTACTTCATTAGACCCTTTGGAGTTGTACTTCCAGCAGCTGCACACAGGGGGGATAACAGGCCCCACTCCCTCTCACATCATAAGGGTAGTGCCTACACTTACCCACGGAGCTACATCAAATGGCAACCCATCGTCCAGGTTCCTTGCTCTTTTCTGTAGAAATCAGGATGTGAGAGAGTGCCTGATACTCTCATTGCAAGGGAATGTGGACAAGGTAACTTGGGCACACTCCTACCTCCCCTACTTTAGACATAGCCATAGAGTCCATGGCCATTTTTGGCTAAGATTGTGGAATACTTAGAAGCTGCATTTGGAGAAAGGGAACAACATTCAAACACCAATAATTGTGGTTGACTGTTGAGACAGAGTGGCACAATCCAGCCATTTGGAGAGGCAAGAGAGGAATGCTTAGCTCAAGAACGACTGGGCAGTTCTGAGTCCTCCAATACAAGAAAGACACTGGAAAGCTTGAGACAGTTCAGTGGAGGCCACCAAGATGCTCAAGGGGCTGAAGCACATGCCTTATGGGGAGAGCCTTAAGGAATTGGACTTGTTCAGCCTGGAGAAGAGATAGCTTTGCTGGGAGGGACTTATTAGAAGCTTGTCATTGCCTACAAGGAGGTTATCAAGTTCCATGGCAGGAGGACAGGGGACAGAGGATGTTGTAACTGTATATAGGGAAAAATATTTTCATCATGAAGACAGGCAGCAGCACAGGTTTCCCAGAGAGGCTGTGCAGTCTCCATGCTTGGAGGTTTTGAAAACTTGACTGCATAAAACCCTCAGCAATCTATTCTGACCTCAGAGCTGACCCTCCCAGGGTCCCCTCCAGCCTGAATTGTACTATGCTTCTATCGCTGAACAAAAGAATGTCAGGTTAGTTACATGTTCATCGTTCCAAGCAAAGTGTATAAATTACAGTAAGAAAATAAAGTCCCTCTGCTCTTTCTACTTTGTCCTCCACACAGAAATGACCTGCAAGTCCTTCAGTTTTACTGCTGCTTCATCAACAATTTCAGGGGTAAGTCAATGGAAAATGAAGCAGTTCACAGAATAAACGGATAAATGAAATGTAAAACCATAATAGTGCAGGCCAAAAACAATTTAGAGGAACCTCATTTAAGGCATAAACCCAAAAATAAATGTTCTGAACACATCAGAAGCCGGAGACATGCCAAGGAGCGTTTTGGGTTATTGGATGACTGAAGTGTAAAAGAGTAGTCAGAGAAGATAAGACCACAACACAAGCCTGAATTCTTTATATCAGTATTAATTTCAGAAAAGCTGAGGGAGGTTCCCACACTGATTTCTCTCTCTCTTTTTTAAAAAACAAAGGATGACCCTCAGGTATCATTTTCAATTGACCTGTCTAAATAAGTTTTAGAAGAAGCCGAGAAAATGACTGCTAAGTAACAAATGGTCACAGCCAGATGGTCCTCATCCAAGAGTCCTAAAAGAACTCAAGGAACTGAAGCATAACACTACCTCACTGCTCAGTGGGATGTCTAAGCCACCATTTAAGCAGGCTGTGGTTCTAGGGGAATGAAAAGTTCACTTTTTTTAACAGTCATCCATAAAGCCTTTTACGTATGTTTGCAAAACTTACTGAAATTGAAAACCAATAAAATTTTATACTCAACTATTTTAGAATCAAGAAAGGTCAGCATGGATTTTTAAATAATATTTTAGAGGAAACATTTGCTAACTTTTAAAAAAGCTTTAAACATTGATGGAAAATAATTTGATACCGTGTACAGGGATTTATTTACACAATGTGGGAGAAGTTGGGACAGAGGAACTAAGCTGTACAACAAAAGGTTGAGAGAGACATGGAGGGAGAGAGTGAGTAGCGTTGTGCCATTTAACAAGAGCTGAGGACCTCAATTTCCTACTTGTTCTTTACCACAGCAGGAATGCCAGGCCAGGATATGTGCTGTTACTCTTCAGTACAACATATTTGTTCGAGGAGAAGTCTGCATTAATTTTACTGCTTTTGCTACATTCAGGCATGCTGTCCCCAAGGGTAGGTCACCTCTTAACCTGTGTACCCTCTGTGCCTTCCTCCCAGATGCTGAAGAACTGATCATCCTGAAAGGGGGCAAAGAGGCAATCAACCAATTTTTACTTTGCAGATACTGCTGCTTTGTCAAATAATTGGTGCAAAGACATATTAACAGTAAGAAGGGAGATCCGTGTGTTCCTTCCTCTCTTCCTCCCTCTCTTCCTTCCTCCCTTCCTTCCTCCCTTCCTCCCTCTCTCCCACTAATTCATCTGATATCTTGTTGGCCATTAAGGTGCGTTAAAATGAGGGAAAACTTAAATGAAATAAGTGTTAGGGGAGAATCAAGAATCTTTTATCTTGGCAGTTATGATCCAGTTCATACAAAAGAACAGACTCTATCACACCTGCTTCTAGGGATCGCCCAGAGCAGCAACAGCATAATCACAGGAATTAGTATGAATAAAAGTGCCCTGACTGCACTTCCTGATGGACTCCTGAAGTAACAAGGAACAGACCTGAAGGATTCAAGCTGATAGCTTCCTAGCACAAAGCTGCTTCTAGGAGTGAGCTGATGAGATGTGAAATTTGTATTGCCACAGGCAAGTCAAAATTACCCAGTCACGTATCTGTGATGCCAATGTAATTAATCCCTGTAGACCTCATTTTTAAATAGCTTAAACAAGATGTTTGAAATATATTTTATTCTACTATTCATTGGATTCGTTCTCTTTCACTGTATGGAAATGAAAAGGTCCAAACTGGTGAAACTGGAAATCAGTCTAAACTAAAGTGTAAGAAAGCTGATGCAGAACTCAAAAAGCAAGTGAAACATGGCAATTAACAAGCCAATGAAAAGTTTATGGTAAAACAGAATAAAATTAAAAAAAAAGAGAGACAGTTAAAAATGAAATGGGGAAAAAAAAAATTGAAGAATCCCAAATAATGAGTCTGCAATTTTTGTTGAGGCATGGCAGAGAGTGCTTCACTACTTGAACCTGATGTGATTGCAGTCTGAAGACCCAGTCAGCCACCAGCATCATGCTGTCTTCCCTGAAGAGTAGAATTTAATCCACAGTATAAAAATACCAACTTGATGAAGAACTTTATGCTTTCCAATATAGAAAATACTTCTGCAGTGGAATAGGGCAAAGGTGAGTCAAATTTAGGAAGCACCTGATCAGATCTTGAATGGAAGGTGAAAATTACTGGTTTAGAATCATAGAATCATAGAATGTGCTGGGTCGGAAGGGACCTTTAAAGGTCATCCAGTCCAACCCCCCTGCAGTGAGCAGGGACATCT
>VXBO01003521.1:506904-550789 GCA_013400135.1 Rhinoptilus africanus | reverse complement strand
TTCAAATATCATGGAGAGTCGCTTGCCAACTACATCAGCCAATTTCCTCAGGCCTCTGAGGTGCATCTCGTCAGGTCCCATAGACTTGTGTATATTCAGGTTCCTCAGGTGGTCACAAACCTTATCTACACTTACACTGGGAGGGACTTGGTGCCGCAGTTCCCCCTTTTACAGTCCTTCAACCCGGGAGGCATGAAGAGAGAGGCTGGCAGTAAAGACCAAGGCAAAAAAATTGTTCAGAACCTCATCATTCTCCTCATCTGTGCCGTTCATCAGTCATCAGGGAGAGCACGCTTTCTTTGACCTTCCTTTTCTGGTTGATGTACCTGCAGAAGCCCTTCTTGTTATTCTTAGCATCCCTTGACAAGTTCAGCTCCAGCCACACCTTGGCCTTCCTGACCTCATCCCTACATACCTGGGCAGCATCCCTGTACTCTTCCCAGGCCACCGGATGCTGCTTGAACTGCCTATGCAGTTCCTTCTTGCCTTTTAGTTTGACCAGCAGGTCCCAGCTCAGCCATGCTGGTCTCCTCCCTTTCTTACTTGATTTGTTACACCTGGGGATTGTTTAGACTATATATGCCAAATGACTGAATATGTGGCAACAGAGTTGCCACTATCAAATATTACAAAAAAAAAAGGTTGTGTACCCAGCAATAAGCAAAATAGTGCAGTAAACCTGTTTAAGATTCCTTCTCCTTCCTACAAACTAAAGGTTGTCTTAGTTTTTCCAAAGAAGTTGGAAAGTTCCAAAGAAGTTCCAAAAAAGTTTTTCTTGATAGAAAAAAATATATTATTTTCCATCTAATCATCTTAAACTGATTTTGCTAAGTTTTTCTCAGTTGTGAACTATCTTTTTCCCTTTTTTATGGCCAGGTAATCACAATGTTTCACATAACACCATGTCATCTTTTTATTTCCTGTGATGTCTGCATACTCACATAAATGGCTTCTGCAGAAGATTCACATCCTGTTGAACAGAACCATCTCAGTGCGCCTTCATTGACAAGGTAAGCCAAGTATTGCAATATTAGAGGTTGCCCATCACCTTTCAATAGATGAGGGAAGTTAGCCTAGTTCCATTAAGCCAATATTTTCTTATTTTTGCAATTTTACTTTAAAGCAACATTAGTTTAAAAATTTATTTTAAAATACCTTTTCAATTTAAAGTTATTTTAAAATAAATCACATTTCATTCCCAACCTACAGATGGTACAGCTTCAGAGGTAGGTGTTTTGCAGACAAATTCTTATTTTTTCTGCAGAAATACTCAGAATAAAGACAGGCAGGAGGTATACTTTATGTCAGAAATGCTAAAACATTTTATCTGTTTTCTTAACATATTATGTGTTACCTTTTTTTAACATTATGGAAGGTATTTCCAAAGTATAGGAATTTGTGTTGGTTTTCTTGGAAGGGCAGGAAGGGAGAGATGCATCTGTTGAAGGACCATCTTTGCTTTCAGTTGAAAGCATCTGCTGCTGGTTGTCGTTGGACACAGGGGAGGACTGGGAGGTGGATCTTCGGCCTGACCCGTTGTGTGGGTTGTTTAATCAATGTGAGATTTTACAGCAGATCTCATATCACAGAAATTATTTGTTAGCCATATTCCATTATGATCACCTTGAAGACCTGTCTAAGGGAGCATCATTCACAGAAGTCATCAGAAGGGGTGGATCTAATAAAGTCCCTTGGAAAACTTGGAAAATTTACATGGACACTCCCAGCAACTGTAGATCAATGTGACTCTGTTGTCTTCAGGGAAACTTGCTGGTTCACACCATCTGACAAAATGCTTCACTGAATTAACTTGACCTTAAAGAGCTCTGTGCAGGGGCCATGGCTGTGGTGAACAACAGAACTTATTGGTTGTTGGTTTTATTTCATAGGGCTGATTAAGACATTTATGCTGATGGGTTTTTTCCATTGGAAAATGATGATTCATTAGAACCAAAACACTTCTGAGAAGGAAAGTACATTGAAACCAGTCCTAAATAAAAGATTTAAAAAGGTTTTTAACACTTTAGAGTGCCCCTTTAGGATAGCTGCAATACAAAAGGTTTTATTCCTCAGCTCAAAGGAATTTTCTGTCTTGAAATCTAAACATATTTCTTCATATCTAAAAGGATACCAAAATAAATTATATTAAACATCTAGGATAAGCCTAATTCAGTTTCTTTTACATGTTATACAATCACAAAATAAAGTGTCTTCAAGCAGTTAACACTAAAATTACAAGTCAAGAGAATTAATTTGCTTTGTAAACAAAGATGTGATTTAACCCAAGATACATTACTACCTTTTTTTGTGGAATTCAGGGGCCCATTTCTGATGTTAGAGAATTTGGTTTCCAGATTCCGGACACTTTGAACGTATATATCGTAGCCTTTCCTTCAAAATATGACTACAATTTTAGATCCCTTCTGGATAAATCGTTTACCTGCTTATGACTCTAAAGCATGTGATGCTTGAAATTCTTTGCCTAGACTATACTAGCATGAGAAGTAGAGTACAGTGAAACAGGCTTACAATAAGAGAGAGGTTGTATTTACTGTATGTGTTAGGGGATATGCCCTGTTTTTTCATGCTGTTTTGTTCCTACAGATCGCTACAATATTTTGGGTTTGTTCTGTGTGCTGGAACAGAAATATAAAAAATATATATTTTCAGACAAACGAGGAAACTTAAAAAATGTCAAATTCGGTTAGTAAAATAGCTGTGTCCCACTGAACAAAGTACAGAAAACAATCCTGAAACCGCAGGCACTAACATTCCCCTTCAGAATTCAGAATATGGGATGTGATATTTTGATAATTATGAACAGGGCTTCAGAAGTGCTGCAGGCTCACTAATCCTTTGGAATTATGAACCTTATGAAAAATCCTGTCTTGTGCTTGTGAGGCTTTCATGAGGATTTGGTATTCAGCAAACTGCAGATCTCCCATGTTTTTGCTGCAGTGCAAATACTACCAGGGTATTTTTCTCTAAACAAAATTACTCCCATCTGTATTTGAGTGTTTTCCATCCAAGTTAATTGGTCCAAACTGGGACCAGATAAGGCTCTCACTTGGCCTGGCAAATCATCCTCAGCTGTAAAGATGTGACCTAAAATCATGGTGTAGCTGTTGGTCCTAAGAACCTTGTCCTGGTTCCCCTGGGAGCAGTGGTGGGCAGCTTGCTTTGGCACCAGCTATCATAAAACACTCTCAGTGATGAGATTTCACTCACTTTTATTTTTGCGGCCCCCTTTTTTCTTTTTTTTTTACATGAAAGTGTAGCAGACCTTTCATCCTATGCCAAAATTATTATGTAAGGTAGGTGGAATGAGACATCTCTTCAACTTACAAATATTTTCCTCCGTGAATTTTTCAGTAAAAGGCCTTTTTTACAAGATGAAAAGAGATATCCCTTTCTCTCCAAGTGCTTTAAATAAAGTTTAAATGGCCAGCTACGGTGTCTTGACACCTTACTTGCAGAGTAACAATTTATATAAAATGCATCACATCCTTGGCAATCAATGTCATCTGTTAATTCAACCAAGATATTTTCTGGGGGACTGCTGCTCCAAGAAAGTGAGCGTTTCTGAAATCTAGACTCTTAAAAGTGTGTTGAGCAAAGTTAGCAATATACTGGGAACTGTAGAAAATGTAGTCTTCTAATGTTCTTTTTTCTTTTTTTTTAATAGATAATTAGAGTATAAAATCACAGAATTTGTAGAGACACTTTAAGTAGACAAATAGCCCAAACATTTAAAACTCTTTAAAGAGGGATAAAGTTTCAAGTAAATGGTATAACTTAAAATGACTAATATAGGCAAGGCCAATTACCAGCTAATAAAGCTGTTACCAGTGCTCAGGGTCCCTGGGTGAGGGAGGGTGCACCCTGAAATACACTTGGTCACTTTGAAATACAACTTAAAAGTCAATGAAGAGTGGTGCACTGGAAATGTTAGGTTATGTTCAGAAGCAGAGAACTAGAGCCTTTGTTAGCTTGAAGTATGTGGGTTTTTTCTTCTTTTTCCTTTTTTTTCGCTGTCTTTTCTGTACTATTTAATGGTTCACACACCTTTTAGAAGGGACATGATGACTGGTAAAAGTAAACTGATCATGCACACCCAGACCATAGATTTTGACTGGAGTCCTGCATGGCTTAGAAACAGTAAAGGGCAGAGGAAAGAGGGGAGGCAATAAGTGCTATCGTTACCCATCATAATGAGAAGGAGTGAAAAGAGGCTGAGCGGCTTCTCTGAAATGTGTGCACTGGGGAATGCAAAACATGGCAGGTAAACCCCAGTGCATGCTATTCCCCTCTTGTCCCTTCCTTTCCAGGAGTCTCATACCGTGAAGATGACTTGCCTTGACAAATTGCTCTATTGTGAAGTTTTATGTTGTATGGAGTTAGATTTTATGCTCTGTTTAACTGAACTAAAATAATAGATTAGAGGATTCCTGTACACAAGTAATAATTGAAAGAGATGGCATTCCTACATATAGAATATCCCTGACAACAACAAACACAGAGGTCTCAAGACAGAGCAGTGAGAAAATATCTTACAATTGTTAAACAATTTTAATATACAATAATTATTAAATGATACATACTGATAGGTTAATGCTCCATAGTGATTTTATTGGGAAAACCAAACAGTAGCTAGGGATACTGTACACAAGAATACAGCAGATGAGGCCATATAGTTCTTCATCAGGCAGATGCTTTATGGCGATCATAGGAACAAGGTGAGGTCAAGTGTAGAGAGGTACAAGCTCATGGGTCAGAGGCAGGGTACCATCTCACCTGCCTGGTTGTAAACTGGATTAACTCCTATACTCCTAACACCTCAACACAGTTGTGCTGCAGAAATGAGATCTGATGTTGGATCTGAAAAGTTTCTATACAGTCTGTTGAGCTGTATTCTAATACAAATCAGGGAAATACTGTAGTTAATCCAGGCTGGTTTTCACCAGCAGATAGTCTGACACACTGACTGAATGGAAACTTGATGAAAACTAAGGACTGTAAGAACAAGTCCAATATTACTAACAAAATGGAAAACCACAAAATGAAAAAATAAAACCCAGCAAGGCACTTTGGAGCCATATTTGCACCTTGCAATGTTGACTATTTCTGTATTATATGCCTGTCCTCGTTCCTACAGTTTAACGTTTTTTTTTTTAGTCCACAAGCAAAGCAGAACAGAAATTGTATAATCTGTTACGTTTGTCCATGATTAGGATAACTACTATCTTGGTGGCTCTCTAGGCACTGCTTTAGTAAACAGCATTTTTACAAGAAGAACAGGATGCATTGTTTCTCTTATAGCTTTGGGAATACATAATTTGCTGTATATTTGTTTGCCTTGCTCAGGATGTATCTATTTATCTTTACATGTTGTGATCTAAATTCTGATCTTCCTAGCAATTGTTAAGTCTTCATCTGTGTCTGGATGATTCAGTTACATTCAAGTTGCCCTTTAAAAAGCAGAAGTTAACTTCTTTTTTTGGAAATGGAGGTACTTGATACCTGGGACAAAAATATTCATGAGCACAACTCCATATGGATGTGCTCAGTGGAGAAATATTTTTATCTTGTTAAGGAAAATGCATTAATGCAAATGTGAATACAAGAAGTTATAAACATTAAAAGTAATTCCATCTCAAAGCTACTTAGAGAGACAGAAAATATTACACAGTCTTTATAATGCTGTAAATTATGTCTGATTTGAACTTCATTTTAAACTCCATAGTGAAAGCGAAATCAGAATTTCCAGTTAAATACAAAAGCTTAAATGAGAATTCAGCACACAGGAGACAGCAGGCTGACAATATACAATCTCACTGAAGCTTGAGTGTGCACAGACTAGCACAGTTAATCAAAAACTCCACTCATCTGCCAACTCTTTATGCATTCATCAAAGCTCAGCAGAGAGTTATCAGCACAGAAGATTCATACATCAAGGCTTCAGCTCCGGCTTCCTTGACATCCCAAGCAGATTAGTCCATGACAGATTTCTGTAGCCCAGCAAGCATCCCAAAGTGAAGCTACAATGGAGATGACAAGCAAATCCTTGGCATCTGATGTCATGTCCACTTGTTCCATCAAAGCCAACAAGGCTCCACTAAGGTTATTGAAGTCATGCAGGTTTAGGAACTGTGTTTTGATTTAGGCAATGTGACAGGGCAAGTCCTCAGTGGCTTGATGCAGGAGATACCTGGCAATCCTCTCAGAGACCACATGAATAAATAAATCTTGTTCAGACTCCTTTCAAAACAGTGATATGTCTTCCATGCAAACAGACCAAAGGAGGGCTGGCTTACAAATAGCTGTTCAAAAATGCTCTTTCTGTGCTAGGAAGGTATCCTGAAGGGAATAATTGTGCACTTCTCGGTGCCACAAGGAAGTAACAGCAGAGCTATCGTCTCCCCACGTTTGTGTGCCTCATGTAGCTGATGCGAGATACGTTCTGGAGGGATGCAGATCTTTTGATCTGGGTTTGCAGCCAGCCATTAAGTGGCACGTTGCCTGGGACAGTCCCACAGTCTACCTACAGAGGAGGTCAAGCAGTCTTTTTCAGCAAAAGACCAGGGTCTGGAATGGAAGACAGGACCATCCCCACATAGGAATCTCAGGACTAGACTCTGGTCAGGAGCAACTATGCTTGTCTTGCTCAGTAGGAAATAAAAAAAACCCCAGACCATTCATTTTGCTTCCCTAGGCAAGACTCTAACATCTCCATTTGCAAAGACACCGTCATGCTTCATTTCTCTGCACAACAGACAGAGAGCCACCATGTCTGGGATTGTTCAGCCTGAAGAAAACAGGGCTGCAGGGAGACCTTATTGTGACCTTTCAATATATAAAGGGAGCTTATGAGAAAGATGGAAAGAGACTTTTTCACAAGGGCCTGTGGTGTCAGAACAAGGGGCAACAACTTTAACTGAAAGAGGGTAGATTTAGGTTGGACATAAGGAAGAAATTTTTTATGATGAGGGTGGTGAGACACTTGCACAGGTTGTCAAGAGAAGTTGTGGATACCCCATCATTGGAAGTGTTCAAGGTCATGTTGGATGAAGCTTCAAGCAATCTGATCTAGTGAAAGATGTCTAGAGAGATTAGACTAGATGACCTTTGAAGGCCCCATCTAATCCAAACCAGTCTATGATTCCAAGATTTCTCCACTGGGAATTCACAAAGGGCTCCAAGATAGTAAATTTCCACAATTCTTTTTTTGAAAATCATTGGAGGTTGTTTTTTTGAGTGCAGAAGAAAGATAACATTTGTGTGTCTGGTGGTGAATATATCAAAGCACTAAAGACTGTTTCCTCTCCTTGCTTTTCTGGTCTCTAACTAGCCATAGCTCAAGTGTTTGGTCATCCTGACCTGTCTCAAACTTGCTTCAGAGTTTCGTCTCTCTCAATACCTGCACAGACCCTCTGAGTTTTTAACTGCCACCAAAAAGACACATAACAGCTTTCTCTGTAGACAGCAGATTAGAAGTACCACTGTGACTTCCTGAGGCTTACGGGACTTCTTCCTATTTGGCATCTGTAGGCTTCAACTTCTTTTTGCTCTAGAGGTCTCGTTGGGCTTTGTATTTCCACTTTTGGGACCACATAATTCTATTTAATTAGTTTTCCAAATAAATAAACATTTTTCTTCAGCGTTTCAAACAGCATGTTGAAGAAAAGGGTATTTTAATAAGCAAGCAGTGTGCTCATATACTTGGCCGTATCTAATCTCACCTCTCACTGCCAGATACCGTAGCCAGGTCAGCTCAGGTGGGCTTTGCTCTTCAGTTACACCACCAGGGCCAGCTTGCATCCATTCAGACAGTGACGATTCTTTGCAATTGCGTTTGAATTTTCTTGTACTGGTTTGGACTGGGAGAGAATCAATTTTTTTCATAGTAGCATGTATGGGGCTCTGATTTGTATTTGTGATAAAAACTGTTGATAACACTGCTTTAGTTATTGCTGAACCATGCTTGCAAAACATCAAGGCAAGGACTGTTTTTCTCACACTGCCCCACCAGTGAGTAGGCTGGGGGTGCACAAGCAGTTGTGAGGGGACACAGCTGGGACAGCTGACCCCAGCTGACCAAAGGGATGTCCCATGCCATATGACCTTATGCTCAGCAATAAAGGTTGGGGGAAGAAGGAGGAATGGAGGGATGATCAGAGTTATGGTATTACGCATGACGGATCCCTGCTTTCCTGGAAATGGTCAAACATCTGCATATTGATGGGAAGAGTGAGTGAGTGGCTGCTTGGGGCTTAGCTGCCTACTAGGGTTAAACTGCAACACTTGTTCATAGTGGTCTGGGTGCTGTTTAAAGGATGAGACTGCAGCCATACTCATTTTGGTATTGCCTTGTAAGGCTCATTAAGTGTAAGCTGTCAGACAGCTATTAGAAAAGGATGATAGATCAAGGCACTATAAGAATCTATAAACCAATAACTTTCCTATGCAGCTGACTGACCAAGCATCTCCACGTACAGAAAGGAGAGGTTTGTATGCCCTGTTGCTTCCTGCAACACAGCAAGGAAGAAGTCCGGATAACATGAGCTGCATCAGTCACATCAATCACTCACCTCACTTAAAAGAGTGGCACAAGTAAATTCTCTGCAATTGATATGCAACTTGTACTAAAAGCAGCGCACAAAGAAATACTTTAGATACAAGGAGTTCTGCATTTTTCTTTGGTAAAAATAAAACGATCAATACCTAATCAGTGAACTTAGCAATGCTTTCTTACATAAAGTCAAATTTACTGTAAATGCTTGAACTATAAAGAGACATGGTTCTTTTTTAGAAAGCAGCCAGAACAGATAAACTGAAAACTCCAGGTTGCCATGGAATGTTCTTTTATAGACAGCCTTAGAAAATGTCAATTCCAAGTAGATATAAATATCGTACAAAAATTCTGGCAGGGACAGGCATAAACCCTCAAGACTCTCAGCAGAATTTTCTTACCTATCAATAGTCTGCAATAGACTGAGTAGTTTTTATGGGTGCTTTCTCTTCAGAGGTAGCTGCATTTCAAGGGTCTCAGACTGGTGCAGCCCATTCAAAATGGAATTTAAATGCACATGTAATTAACGTAGAGAAAGTGGCTTCTTGGTAGTGATGAGGATAGGTATATTAAAAAAAGATTTATTCTGGAACCATCTCTATTTGCAAGGAAAAGTCTAATTGCTGTACGTATTAACAGGCTCACTAATTCAGTTAAAAATGGAAATGTAACAAGGTCTAGGATTACTTCAATCCCCTTTAGGAATGCAAAGTGCTTTAAGAGAATATTTTGCTTCCCCAGCTCACAGGAACCTGATCATAAGAAGAGTGGCAGCTGTTAAAACTAGCAGTAAATTACAGAAGCCAAGAATCTGAGTCAATGGAGCTGATAGTCTGATTACCAGAAACTAGCTTTTAATTGTCTGAAAACTCATGTAAATTTTCTCTTCCTTTATGTTTTATTTCATACACACATGCACATACACATTTCACTCACAAGGGAACTGCAGTAATGAATTTCCTTCATCCCCCTGAAGGCTGCAAACATCCTAGCATGCTTCACCTGCATGTAGTCCTGTTTAGGACCAGAGACTGTTTAGGATTATTACAAATGTCCCCATGAGCAAGTGTGGACCCCGACAGCCACTGCACAAAGCTGGGTATGTGGCCAGTAGTGATACCCAAGCCTTTCTGATCCTGGGAACAGGGACCTGACATCAGCTGGTTTCAGGTGATACGTGGATGAAGAAAAATGGAACTTTCTAATTTAGGCAGCTCTTGCACTGAAGACATAACTGTATTCTCTCAACGCCATGAGCCTGTGTTCACGTGAACTTAGTGCACTTCTCTCGCAAGGCAAGTGAAATCATAAACCTTATCACTCTCTACAACTCCTTGAAAGGAGGTTGGTGAGCGGTGGGGTCACTCTTCTCTCCCAGGTGAGAAGTGATAGAACAAGAGGAAAGGGCCTCAAGTTGTGCCAGGGGAGGTTTAGATTGGATATTAGGAAAAATTCCTTCACTGAAAGGGTTGTCAATCATTGGAACAGGTTGCCCAGGGAAGTGGTTGAGTCACCATCCCTGGAGGTATTTAAAAGATGGGTAGACATAGTGCTTAGAGATATGTTTTAGTGTAACTTGGCTGTGCTTGGTTAATNTGCTGGAGAGGGTGCAGCATAGGGCTACCAAGATGATCAGGGGACTGGAACACCTCTCTTATGGAGATAGACTAAAGGAATTGGGTCTCTTTAGTCTGGAAAAGAGAGGTCTGAGGGGGGACCTAATCAACACTTATAAATGCTTGAAGGGTGGGTGTCAGGAGGATGGGGCCAGGCTCTTTTCGGTAGTGCCCAGTGACAGGACAAGAGGTAACGGGCACAAACTTGAGCACAGGAAGTTCCACCTAAATACGAGGAGGAACCTTTTTACCTTGAGGGTGGCAGAGCACTGGAACAGGCTGCCCAGGGAGGTGGTGGAGTCTCCGTCTCTGGAGACATTCAAAACCCGCCTGGACGCGTTCCTGTGCAACCTGCTCTAAGGTGGCCCTGCTCTGGCAGGGGTTTGGACTAGATGATCTCCAGAGGGCCCTTCCAACCCTATGATCCTGTGATTCTACCATAGGTGTACGTGTTAATGGGATCTGGGTCCCTGACCAAAAAACAAAGCAGAGGGCAGCCAGGCTGAGCTGGGAGGAGAGCAGCAACCCTGGCAGACATAAAGGGGAGCCCCATGTACCTCTGGCAGGCTGAGATAAACCAAACAGGAGGTGCTGGTGGCACCTGCTATGCCTGATTTGCCTTGGCTGCTCACCAGGGAGAGGTCAGATGCAGCTGGGGTGTGAAAACCTTCTGCAGAACTTGTATCCCACCTTTGGGCAGCAACTTATATTTAAAGGAAAGACCAAGCACTGAAGTAACATGTGTCAGCATCTGCTCTGGGCTCTTCAGGCAGCCGTTGGGGAGGTGAATTCTTGCCTTGCATGCCAGAGGTGATCAGCTGGTGCCCTCAAGCAAGGAATTTGATAACCCATATCTTGTCTTCACCTGCCTGTTTCTAAATGCCTGAGTGCTAAGATTTTCCAGCCTTTCCAAAAAGCTAGTCGCAGTTTTTGCCTCCGCGAGCTCCTGTGGCTATGAAGAGACATGGCAGCTCCCTCCTTCCACTTCGCATAGCGCGTTCATGGGCTGTCCTTTCAGGCAGGAGGAGAGGGCCATGCTGCACTGCCAGAGTTTCCTTTAAGGGCAGCTCTCTGAAAAAGGAGTGATATATTTTTCATAACCATAAAGTACTTCAGCACTGAAAAATTCTGTCATTGGGAATATTAAAATATGATCAGAGGTATTTTATGCAGCCGTTATTAAATAGTCATTAAACATTTCTGGAAATTACACTCCCAGGGGATTTGACATTGAAGAATAGACTGAAGGCCCAGTCTGAGCCATGACTTATAAAAATATAAGCCTACCAAATGCACTAAACTTGTCTTCATTATCAATTATCTCAGAATTCAATGGTTTTCTACATACTGTGCAGAGTTTGGTTCAGGGTATCTATTTCTGTCCCCACCTTGCCCCAGGAACATTGCGCCCTATAGGCACACATAGCACATGGCTTTGCAGCCTATCGGAGGGGACTGCAAAAAGACCACAAGAAGCCCATTTGCCTGAGGATCTCAAGGGTCGTTTTTGGACGTAAGGATAAAGTGGCGTTTATCTCACCTAGTTTTAAATCTCTACAAAGCGAGCCCGCACCCTGGTGCTAAGAGGCAGTATTTGGAAGCTGGTAGAAAGACACAGACTGATGGTTTGACCTGTTCTTTGATGATGAGTGTTCCTTGGCTGATGGTGAAGGTAGCTATCCCAGGCAACAGGTTCAGATGTCCAGACTTTCTGACTACCAAGCTGTTTCCTTTAGAGACCCGATTCCTCTTCTTCTGCTCCCAAACCCGACCACAAATTCCCAGCAGCAACTTGAAAGTTTCTTCCCTGAATGTCAATGTTTTAACCTGGGGATTGATAAAGATGATAAGGGGGTTTATGCCTCTCTCAAATTTGTTTTTTCCAGATGCAGAGGTCTTTCATGTTACAGCTGAGGGGAGGTCACAGTAGATCATACTATCTTTACCTGATTTTTATATGGCTTCAGGAGAAAAGGTAGTGCTTCCTGCTGTCCCTTTGAACTCTATGGGGATTTTGCCTGCAAGGAAAAATCCTCTCTTATTTACAGACTAATTCAGACTCCCAGAGCGCTCCAGAGATATGGCTCAGTTGTAACCAGGCAGTTCACCTGGCTCCACTGGAAGTTTTGGTTTTCTGCTCTCACTCAGATTGCTCTGCTAAGGGAGAACAATTCTCCTTCTTAATGAATATGCAAAAAACCAATTTCCACACTCATAAGTCTCTCAGCTGGTTAGTTAAAAGCCTCCACTGGTGGTATACAACAGCAAGAATAACAGCTTGATTAATCCCCATCTACTGGTCTAAACTAAAAATCATGCCATTTTGTCACATTGCAGTGACAGAGTCATCATAAAACAATACAGCTTGAAATGGCTCTTGCAGATTCAGAAGGTTATAATGGTATCCCCACTGACCCCAAATGTCTGGAGGTATGCTAATTTTTCCTTTGCTGAAATGTACAGGAGACTGATGTTGAGTTTTCATTGTTATGGAAATATATTCTGCTCAGGACAATTACATTTGTCTTTTTTTCCACCCCCACAGAAGTATCAAGAATATTTAATATGCTATCCTGATTAACAGTGTTAGTCTCCTGTTTCTGGGGTAATTGGTCTAGGTAATATATGCATAGAGGATGTGGCAGAAGAGAAACTGCAAAGTTTCACTATTGATGCTATTATCAAATTCACCTGAGAAAACCCCACTTTTCTGTTGGGTGGACGTCAAAACATGAGTAATGATAGCCTTGTCACTCCTTTTTGAGCTCTTATTAATGACGTTGATGCTTCTTACTTACCCCAGCCTGTGGAGACACCCATGCTAAGAGCAGAGCTTGAACTGCTTGGTGAGATATAGGCCTGGACACAAGTTACCCATGGAAAACTGCAGAGATCTCCTCCCAGCCTGTGCAAGATCTTGGGTCTTTGTGTTCATCTTAATGCCTTGGGGAAGAGATCTGGATTACTATAAAAGTCACTTTGCCTGGAACTGAATAAAGAACAGGGCATATTTATAAGTGGCGTATTTATAAGTTTCAAGATGGTTTGGAAGGGGGTTGTGAAAAAAACATCAGTGACTGCTTAGTCAGATCTATCTATCTGAAGACGCTGACAACTCTTTTTTGTTTATTTTGGGCCATCTGCTCCAGCAGTATAACTGGATTCTGCCAACTGAACCGGAGCCACTGCTCTACCCCTGCTCCAGGTTCACGCTCTGCATTTCCTATTGATTTCAGTAAGGCAGAAGTATCAGGACATTTACAACCATTCATAATATCTGCTTTAATTTATTGTTCTGGGTAATATGTTTGCTGTCTTAGGGACAAATATGCAACTACAAAATGTGACTCAGTTTGCCTTTTGTGTGATTTTGCAGATTCCATGTTAAGGCTGAGTTCTAATTCTCTTTAGAAAAAAAAAGACAACATTTCAAATCCCTTGTGTTTCTAAACAGTTTACCTAATTGTGTCTCTAAAACTGTTTTTTATGCAGTGCATATATATGTAAACATATTTATGTTATACATATTGAATTTGAGCTGCATTTCAATGTATGCCTCCATGTGAAAGACAATCACAGCTGCTTTTTGTGTGACAAAGATGTGTATCATATTGCGTTCATCTCTCTTCCTCGTACAACATTTTGCTTTCAAGTATCTTCCCAGAAAGTAAAAACCCACAGCGCTTCCATTTAAGAAAAAGGGAAAGCGTGGCCTAAGCATCCATACCCCATAATTGCACATTAGTAACATGCAAAATAAAAAAACCAAACCCACTTCTGAATGTGAAAAAGACTGAACACATGGAAGTAAGGACAAAATAACATAAAATGAAACATGCGGTAATAGAGCACGCCTCAGTAAGATTTTTTCAGAAAACAATCTTAGGATTGATATTTCTTAGGAGGGAAGGATAAACAAGCGCAGAGATCTGTGTGAACAAACAGCTGCCTACATGGCTGTGAGTAAGACCAGACAGAGTAAGTGGTGGGTTTCTGACTACATGAGTAAGGGCTCTCTGGGACATCTTTTCTCTCCATCAGCAGCATCCTTCAGAGTTTCAGGATGGAGCATGATCATGTAAGGATTGGGATTCCACGATATAGACCCCATGGACTGTTATCAACTAGAGTCAGTGTCACAGAAGGTCACTCTGAGTCCTGCACTACCATATATTTAACCCTTTCTTCCCTGTTCCTCTGCCATCTACCATCCTTTTCCATCCTGTGGCCTGGATATTGTGCTACGTCTTCTCAAGTAATTCATTTTCAGATAGGTTTCTCACTTCCACTCCCTAGAGAAAAGGACAGAGAAAAGGAAATTTTTTTACCATTCCCCATTCCGTTCACTTCTGCGTACTCATGTATCTCCTGTTCATTTCTCTTGGCCAGACCACTGAGACTGATGGGATGATGGGAGAACAAGTGAGACTAGGCCTGGGCTGTCTCTTCAATTGAGGAGCTTTAAAATTCTCTATCCTAGTGGGGTGTGATGTATCCAACCATCCTTTCCCAGGACTTCTTATGTTATGGTAGTATGGGAACCCAGTGCTAAGGACATGTGTTTGAAGTGCTGCAACTGGAAAGACCAGAAAACTTAGCCTCACCGGATGCTCAGGAGCTGTGCAACCATTTCCTCCATTTTTTCAAAGGCACTGTCCCTTCCCGGGAGTGGACTGTTTTAATCGCAGTGTAATAGCTCTTGTTTCTTCCTCTCTGTTTTGATACAGATCTAGAGTAGATAACTGGAACGGCAAATACATAATTGATGAGGGTTTTTGAAATGCACGGTCCTGGAAGTCTGCAGTTTTTTACTCAAAAACTGGAAACATCTACACTCTAGTGTGGTATTTCCTATCCAAAATTCCTCCACAATGAAAAACTAAAAATCACATCCTTTTGGATCTGTACACACATTACTACACTGATAGTAATTCAGAAAAAATATTTTTATTTTCACTTTTAAACACTTCAGGGCTGTTTGAATTTTACATTAACATAATTCCCCACCTGCATTTCTACATTGCATGATAATTCGTTGCTGTTTTGGCCTCATTCAGTGTCTCCTGGGGACAGTGCAAGCTAGTAAAGGGTTAAAAGCACCATTGATGCTCTTCCCATCAGAGACAAGGTGAACTCGAAGCCCCTTCTCCTGGTGTGAGGACGAGCAGCCCTTAATGTCCTGAGGGGTTTATTGTCTTTGGTGGTGAAGCACAAATACACAACCTTGGCCTTTTTTTTTCCTGCTCTCTTCTTCTCCTAAGCGCCAATAACTTTTAAGTGTGATGGAGAAATGAAACACACCAGTGCATAAGGGTATAGACTGACAGTCTGTTTATTTACAGCAGCTGTGAAACACCAACCAGGTGCCTGCAGATGTATATCGGGTTAGCCTGTAGTTATAGCACTAGCCGCAATGTGCTAGCTACTTTCTTAACACCGAGGAAGGGGTGTTTTCTGCTCTGAGAGCTGGTGGCCTTAGGGATAGACAGAGGAGGAGGCAACAACTCCCAGAAGTTTACAATTTAGTCTTTCTTCCTTTGTAGGAGGGGATGGCGATGGCTTTGAAGCCAGCTCTGGTCTCAGCTGTAGCTCTGGCCTGCTGTGCTCCCCTTCCTCTACCCTTTTCTCTCCCTGTAGCTCTATTTAGATCACAAGAGTTTGTGGCTCTGTGGCTGCACAGCTGATCAGGACAATGGTTACCCTGCAGGCTCTGGGAATTTTTGCAGGATGAGCAATAACTTGTGCAAAACTGAACTCTCTCAGAGTGGCCTGTCCAGAGAGGGTAGAGAGCTGAAAGACAGTCTTTCACGTGGGACAGGGCACGACAGGGTTTAGGAGGCGCTCCTGTGCTCCTGGGGAGTATGGGAAGATTCCTGGCCATGGTCATATGAGGGGCTGCTGCAGGGATGAGCAGTGCAGGGAGCAGGGGGCTGTATAAGTACCAGTCGGGGCCTGAAGGAGGAACGTATACGTGTGGCTGTGGGTCCGGAACGGACCTGTCCTACAAAGCCACCCCTTGCTGCCTTGATGGATAGTAATCCCTGTTAGCTGATGCATAGGGATTATTCTCTACAGGACTCAAAAAGTCCAATTCATTATAGCAAGGCCTGTTTTTTTTTCCTTTTTCCACTCCAGTGGAGCATAAATGACCTGAATAAATCCTACTCCTTTGGCACGTGTAATGCACGGAATGTGTTCCCGGTGCTGTATCAGGATTTATCTCTTGGTGCATGTTGTGAACACACATTTCTTTCCAGTCAGTAGAATTGTTATAGCTATAGAGCTTGATTATTGAAAGGGGAGCTGGTTGGTGGAAGGAAGATATATAAATGTGATATACACAGTACACGTCAGCCACACCAGCTGGAAAAATCCATTTATTTCCACTGACTGAATAACTCACTTTTGATTCCAGTTTATACAGGTAGGAACATGATTACTCAGTGCCTGTCTCCAATAACTCAGCTAGTGTTGAGCTTTGTTTAGCCTCTGTGGCCACAGCCAGCTCCTCTCCAGAGCCTTATGCCTGCAGTCCCACTGGTGTTCTGGGGTGGGAACTGATACAGACCTGCCCTGCTCCAGCTTTGACACGCGTCTCAGGGCAGGAGTAGGATCTTGTGTCCACCAGGTGCAATGAACATGTATGTAAATGTAGAAGGAACTCGACAGGGGCACAAATGAACTTGCTTTGTACTTCCAGCCATACAAAACCATCAGATGTGTGGTGGGATGGGGGTCTGTGCCACAGGAAGAGAGAAATGCCCTTTAAAGTGTGGGAAATGGTGACTCAGTTTTGCAAGTATCCATCACGGGATCCCTTGCTTGAACAGGGGCTATGAACAGAAATGTCTGGGAATCACTAAGAAACCAAAACCCTCCACCCCAAGGCTTCAGTGCCCCCAGCCTTCTTGGAGGAAGAGCTCTGTTGTTTGCATGTGGATTTCTGTGTGGGTTCGGCTCAGTCCTGTGGCTGCCCCGGGTAGTGGTGGGCCACCCAAATGGCTGTTGGGCACCAGGCTGGATTCTCACCTCCAAACAAGGGTGATAGCTGAAGTCTCGTGAATCCCATTGCTCACTGCTGCTGTGCCTCTATCCAGGGTGTCTGTGACATGTCTGAAGCTATTTCCACTTCATTACTTCCTTTTCCCACTCTACCTTTCCTCCCTGGATAAAAAGCAACCTCCAGCTGCCTTTCTCATCCAAGACAGAGATGTCTCCCAAATGCTAATAACTCCAATCATGGTGATTTCCAGACATCCTGTTCTCTGTTGAGCCCCAGGGAGTGGTCACAGTAGAGCATCTATGCTTTACCAATAGAAAAGCTTGCGCACAGCAAGTGAAAATCCTTGTAAGGATTTTCAGCCCAGCAATCACCAGGCCAGGTGTCTCATTACTGTGTATAATGAAATAGTATCCCAAGGAGTGGGAAAAGATAAACATATGTCATTCAAAACTCCCCTGATTACGGGAAGTGTCCAACAACAGGGCGCCCAATTAGTCTATGCAGCTTTATATTTTGCCCATCTGTTTTTACTAATCTGGCCTCAAGTGTGCAGTTTAGTGCTGTAAACCTTGGGTCAGGACTGTTTTATTAAACTGTGGCTTGCGGCATCTGCCTCCAGCTAGGAGAACAGTTTTGAAAACCTTCCAAATTGCAACGCTGGTAGTTATATTTCCTGTGCTCTGAACACACTTCTTGCCTGGTCTGTGCCTCAGTTTCAGGGAAATATATGCATGTATCTGCATGATCTCTTGGAAAGAGTGAGTTTGCTCTGCAGTTTTCATGCAGTAGGCTCTCCACCCGCCTGCATCCCACTGCTTGGCTCTGCCCTCCATGCTGGTGAGGACCTGGGACACCAGAGCCACCAGCTCCTTGTGCCACACATGTTCTGCTCAAGGCACCACCACTCACACTCCTGTGCACATTTTGGCTGCAGACAGAGGAGCTTCCTGAGAGGACCTCTTGGTGCTTCCTCTTCTACAGTGACCTCCCTGTTGTCACCATGACCAGAGTGGCCTCTGCTCCCAAGCTAATGGCTATTCCTAGTCTCTCTGTCAATACTCAGTTGTGAGTCTCCTTTCAGCTTTCCCCCTTCCACTCCTACTAAGTGAATGCAAATAACTTCTCAGTTCTTTATTATCTAAGGCTGTAGGCTGAGATCGGAACATCAAGATAGGCATTGATCTGCACAGCAAGATAGAAAGATGGCTGGAAGCTAAACCAAAATGGCAATGAAGAATGAGAGAAATAAGAAACACACCAAGATGCTGAGGAAAAGACCTCAGCTGAGATAGCCCAAGGAATTAAGGTCTACAACATGCTCAAGAGCACCACGCTGTGAAACACTGACCTTTATGTGCTTGTGAAGCCCTACTGGAGGAGCTGGTCATCAGCTGCCTCTTTGTGTGTCCAACAGCCATACAAACTGTAGCACCCTGCTACTGAATCCTCATCTGGCAAGACTTTGTGATTTAATTTACCGTTTTGCTAAGTGCTGCACACAAACGCAGCAAGCGATGGTGACCTGCCTATGCAATCAAAGTGTAATGTGTGATAGTATTGCATATAGAAAAGGAGCATGATGAAGTTGTGAAAGAATATTGATCATAATGAACACTGCATAGGCATGGCCAATATATTTATTTTCTGTAGTCATTCATCTATGGAAAGCTTGTGGGAAGTCAATAGACGGAGTGTTTGTGACTGGTCAAAGTGACTTTATCATCATTTTGAGAACGTGTTTGGAGAAAGCCTGAAGGTGATTGTTAGAAAAACTAACATCTGAGAGACAGAGGTTCCTAACTTGGTCTGTCAGATTCAGAAACCAGCTTCATAATATGAAGGACGTTTTCTTATGCTTTTCTCTTCTTACTGTGCTTGTGTCCTATGGTAATAATAATTCTTTGCTGTCAAAGTATATAAGGTAGACACTCCCATAGGCTTCTTAATTTGTCCATCTGGGAAGAAAATACTGTATTTCTTTAGATAAATAGAGTTTCTTGCTTTGTGATGGAAAACTCATCTAGCAGGAGCTTTGCAGCTGCTGTTTTGAGGCAGCTTGCTTTCAGATACAACGGGAATATCAGCTTTGACACATTCATCACAGTTAGCTGTATTGCAGAGATGCAGCTGAAATCAATGTCCATCGCTGGACCCTTTCTGAGGTAGAATAGTTCTTCTTTAGGAGACAGAAAGCAATTACCTAAAGGAAAAATCTGCTGCAGAGTCACATTTTTACAAGCTTTCAATAAGCTTCATAGCACTTGCATGTCTTCTCTCCTCCTCTTAAGTAATTTAAATTTTTATGATCTACTTGGTGAAACATAGTGTCACATAAAAGATTTAAAATGAAATGTATCATTCCTATCAGGAAGTATATTAGAAGGTGTTTGCACATCTCTTTTTATGACATTGGGAAAGTAATTGGACACAAATGCTGAAACCTACTTTGTAGTTTGCTGTGTAGATGTTCCATTTGTGATTTGCTTCAGGAAGTATCCCAGTGAAACAATTTCTGCTTCCTGGACTATAGCTTTGCACCAGGAAGGGGCACCAGCCTTTGACTGTGCCATTTGTTGGTCCTAGCTCAGTGCCAGGGACCAGCAGCAACTACTGCGACAGCTGTCAGGAAAGCAACATGTGTTGGTGAATTGTCTTTATATGACTCGCATTGTCAATAGGCGGCAGGAACCGAATAACCTCTAAATGGATGTTTGTGAATACTACTCTGCAATATTTTCTTGTTTCCAGCCCGGACACAGATGTTACAGACATAATTGTCCATGCTGAAATACTTCCCAGCACTCACTATAATTGGGGCGATAGGAAATATTTCTGCATGGAGAAAAGAGGATTATGCCTTATGGCATATATACATAACACATGTTCATATGCTTTTTTTTGCTGTCACCCGTGCTTAAGGCCAAATGAGGCATGACATTTTGCTAATGGACACCTGTCTTGTGAGGGAATTGTTCATTCAGTGCTCACAGATGTGAATAAACATCTTAGACCAGCATCTAGGCATTTAAGGAACGAATTGTGATAGTGCACCGAGACAGATGTCAGCTTGGATTATTCAGCTGTACTTGTCTTGGAGACTGGTGCAGTCCTGGGGTGTTGTACACACAAGAGAATTTCAATCTGATAATCTTTGTGATCAGTATCTACTGGAGAATGGATATAATGTACATTACCTTTTCTGTCAATTCATAATTATTAAATTATTTTTGCTGTACTGAACTCTTGATTATATGTTAAAAAAGATTTAGATTTCTTCAATCAACAGTTTCCACGATATTTTATGATGATAACTCACTTATTGGATAATAAATATTCAAAGACTCTGGCAGTGTTGTCCTAAAGAGAAAAAAAGCATTCATAGTGAGACAGATGTCTTTAACAATCACTCCAGCCATTTAACTACAAAGGCAGCCTTTCTGTGAGTTGAACATGCTGCCATAATAAAAGTTCACCAGCCATATCGAGTTTACGAGTTTACGGTAACAGTCGTTTGGCAGGATTTGCAAATCCACGGAATCTGAGCAACTACAATCTGCACAATATGGGACGGTGTCTCTTTTGCTCAGGGCATTGAGACCTTGAACACACAGCTGTGGACTGAATTTAAAAGACCTCTGAACGCCCAAGAAATACCCCTGCAGGGAGCAAAGAGGACTAAACCCATGACACTTCCCACCAGAGGTTAGATGACCAGAAGTATCTCCAATAAAAGTGTTAAGACATGTTATCGATTGTGGAAACTTAATTATTACAGCAAGAGGCTAATAGGAATGAAAGGACACATTCTGAAACATACTGTTTTTTGCCAACTTGGGAGAGAAGTGTAACAGCGGGGACTTAGCCAGGGTGATGAATCTGGCCACACCATAAGCCGATATGTGAAAGTGTATTGTTGTGGTAGAACGATGAGCTAAAAAAACTCACAGTGAGCACCTTGACCGTATTGGTGCCAAGAAGCTCAGTACACGTCTCTGGGGTGTATACCTTCAGACAGGCTTCCAGCCCTCACCCGGAAGGCTGCCTGTGTGTATGAGTTGTGTTAAGCAAGCCCTGCAATGAAAAGTAACTTCCATGCTCTCACCTCAGTGCTTCTGTAACTCTTGCACATTTAGTGTCTGTTCAGCAGAGTCTGAACGAATTCCATAGCTCTTTTGGCTTTTGCTTCTCAGGTACTGTGTTCTGTGTGAGAAGATGAGATTCAATTTGTGATTACAGAAATGTACTCTCCTACTGCCAATTTTAGTAAAAACTATTTTTCAGTAAAAACAAAGTTTGTCTGGCTCTGTCAGGGACATTATAGTGTTTGTTTTAAGAGAAGATCATGTTAAAATGGCCAGTTCTTTCTTATGAAATAGAATTCCTCATTAAAGGGAGACCCAGAAATAAACATATGAAATTGGGATTTATCACCTTCCTGCCCTGATTTCCCTTCCAGATTGGAATTCCCTGCAAGATCCTCTCTTTCTCTGTTAGGATGCCTGAGACAGACCAGGAGGGAGAGCAGCTGTCCCAGGTGCCCAATGACATTGTCATGCTCTGCAATCAGAAATAAAAATGCAATTCAAATGTGCCTTTAAGGCAGGGGTGTGAAAGACTGTAACTTTAAAATAATTGCCTCAAAGCTTGCTTAAGCTTCGGCAAATTGATGGCAGGCTTGCAGGCCGATAAGAAGCTTGCTTGTATCTATTTAGCACCTTCTGCAGACCATCCTCTTGCTTGCCAGTCATCACCCAAGATGATGAGAAGTGTGTTGAAGAGAAGAGCAGAAGAGAGTGTGTTGCTCCCCCCCCAGCTGGAAAGGGTATAGGTCTCTGGCTACCAGAGTGGCCAAAGCTGCCCAGCCCGAGGGCCCACCCGAGCCGATGTTGTTAACTCCAAAACTGCTGAAGCACAGTGACTGTGCCAAGCACTGCCCAAACAGCAAAGGGGCAGGAAAAGCTTATATGGCAACCGTGTAAAATGACAATTAGCTGGGCAAAAGCTGCCATCACGCTGATTGGTCAAGCTATGGACTGATGTGGGCCACCTGGACTGTAACTGGTGCAACAACCCACCACAATTTGGGAATTGGGACTGTGACCCCCACCACCATCAACCACGGATCAACGGGATGCCGCTGAACTTCCAAAGGACCGCCAAGACATCATCGGGCCTATGGTGGTGACTATACTCTTGCTATGCTCTGTAATATTGCTTCTCTTTTCTGCCTTTCCTCTATTTACCTTTATCGCTTGTCTCAGTGACTTTTGCTGGGGAATAACAGTAAACCAGCAGTGAGCAGCATCTGACCTCGATTGCGTCTTAATTTCACTCTTGGAATAATTGCGAACCTATCCCAGGCCTAATTTAGCTGGACCGGGATGTAACAAGGGGACAAAGGATTGACTTAAAAAAATATTCCCATACAGTCAAATTTAAGGAAGGAATGATCATATTTCCTTGGAACATATATGAATCTCAATAAACTCAGGAAGAGGCAAAATAAATAAAATTTATTCTGGATTTTAGGTTTTTGACTGATGCCTGTATACTAATGGGATAGGCTTATTAAATGTGCATAGCTAGATAATTTGACTGGAATTCTTGAAGGAGACAATTATTCAAAGTAGAAAGGATATTTTATTCAGGAAGGTTTGCATGTTAAGGTATTTTCTCACAGCCAAATAAGATGTGACTGAGAATTTGCTTTTAATACAAGTAAAACTAATGAATAGAGAAATTAAATTCCTCCAGAAGTAATTTCGCACATTTGTTTGGCCTTAGGTTAAAGCTTCAATTAAGGGAAGGGGAGGAGATGATCTATTACTGTCTGTGCCCTGCTAGAATTTTGGTGGAATCTGTATTTACAATTTTATAATAAATGATCTATATCTAGTTAGCCACTGACTGGGGCATGAGTCAGGATGCTTCCTGGGAGAGCTGGTCTGAGCAGCAAGACAGAAAACAGAAAGCCGTCAGACCATGCTTGAAACAGTTGTATGCGGATCATCAGCAGCCCTGTCAAAGTTGATGTTCATAACTATATTCCAGAATTTCAAAATTAGTATTTCATTCAGTGCAAAATTTGTATCAGTGTTGCAACCATTGGCTGTGTTTGCGCAGTGGGTTTGGACTGCTCCTCAGTTCACTCCCGCATCCCATCACGGATGGAGTGTTGCACTTCACTCGTAAGAGAGAAGCAGCAATATATTTACTGATACAAAACAATGATTTAACACAGCTTGATAACAAATGCGAGAGTTTAACATGATTCGATGGCAAGGTTCACTTGGTTATTTACTGCATAGAGGCCAGGGTCAGACAGAACTGTCAGAGGGACCCTCCTTTTGAGTCATGAGGTTGAGAAAGGATCCCTTTTCTTTCTAAACTTCTCAGAGAGGAGTTTAGGTGTGGATGGACCCAGTCCTAGTCCCAGACCTGGTCAATGGTTTATGTCTAAAGGACTATATATGCACAATCAATCCTTTATATCACTTAACTACAATTTCTAAGTTTAGCATTTATTAGCTGCTTACTACCACAACAATCTGTTGTGGCAAAGAATCTCTGAATCTCAAGAAGTAACCTTGACTGGACGTCCCTACTCAAGAGGAGGTCCTCCCATGCAGCCCACTGCCAAGCAGGAGAGCTCAGAGGACTCTTGGTCTCTTTATGGGGGTAGGATGATTGATCCTATAGTCATATTTGCATATTGACCACAGTACCAGCATTGCTTGAGTTAGTCCTTGGCTGCTGTGTTGTTATCTGTCTCCCCAAAACCACATTGAGACAGATGGAGCCATCGTGACTAGATGCACACATTATGATCACTGCAGGTGGTTATCTCTTGTGCAGGGTTACGGGAGATAAAGGTCAGGTTGGCACACCATCACAGATCCTGTTATCCTAATTAGCCATGGCCTGCATGCTGTATTACTAAAAAAAATTTCTTTCAGAATGGAAAAATAGGAAGGTAAATGCTGAGTGTGGTTTGGTAGTTGGGCTAGTCCAGAGACTGCTCTACCTGGCCATATGGTGGGGCTGTACCACATCCTGGCACCTTAGCTCAGACTGATCCTTGAAGAGTGTACCAGGAAGCCTTTCTTTTTCATTTCCATATGCCCTCCTGCTGCGATGGCATTTCCCCCATGTGTTATGTTATAGGAGTAATGAACATGGCAGGTTGCCACAGAGTCAGTCCTCTCATTGCTTCATAACACAACATGAAACTCCGAAAGCATTTTAAATGACAACCTGACTGTGACTCAAATAAGGGCCTCAAAAGGTGAAATGTGCCCTCAGTTATCGCTGATGAGGGGAGGGGTTTGTGGTGGCTGGGACTCCCAAGACCACCTTGGGACATAGGCAGGTGGCCTCATACCGAGAGGTTCAGGCATAGCCCCAGGCTGTGCTGCTTGGCATATGAAGTGGACTATCCATGTGGAATATGGATATGGAATATGGACTATCCAAGTGCCCTGGTCAGATAAAGCAATATGCTGTTCACAGTGTCACAGACATGTGACACAGTGTTGTATGTGACATGTTGAGCATCTCTCAGATGCACTGCAGGACGGTGCAGCCAATCTGCCTTTGATGGCAGTGCAAAGACAAGCCTCCTAATGCCACTTGGGCCCAAAAGCAGCGACCACCCTGGAAGCAAATCACAGTCACAGTACAGAAGGGGCCATCTGGATTCCTGTCCATCCTTATGTTGTCATTTAAAGGTGTCTCTGAACCTCTTCTTAAGCCTGAACTACCCACACTGCTTTCCTGTGCTTCAGGGCACAGTTAGGAGACCTCCAGGGCTCCTGTCTGGAGAAGCTCAAGCTTTAGCAGCAGGCCATCTGGTCTGCACTGAGCATGCCACAGTGTAGGCTTCCTCAGCTCTTCCTAAACATTGCATGGATGAGCTTTAAGCCTGCCCTGCACAACGTAAAATTGAGAAAATGAACGGAGTGTGTGTAAAGTCACACTTCAGCCCAAGGATAGTCTCATGGTACGGTGCAAAAAGGCTGCCCAGGAGTCATCAGGAGCAAGAATTCACCTTGCACAGCTACAGATAGAGACTTTTCACTAGTGAGTGGGGCCGTCCCATGCGGTGTGCAGGTTAGCCAAGCATGCACACAGTGTCTGAGACAGATACGCTGATGTGAGCATGTACTTCATAGCTGACCTCTGTTCCCAGTGGTCACTCAGCAGAGGTTTCCAAAGAGTTGGCATGTTGGGCTGTTGGTCATCAAATGTAGCAGAAATGTGGCAAAATACTGCTAAAGAAGATAAACTACTATGAAAGCGGAGGTGCAGAGAGATGTGCCAATGGAGAGCCACCTGACCCTTCCCATCTTACAGGAAGGTCATGTTCTCTATGTGCTACCACTTAGGGCAGCCCCTGGCCAACGTCTCCATCATCTTAGCTTGTAGATTAGTCTGTGACAATATTCAAGCCCTGTTTTATTTCTGCAATTATAGAATCACAAATCATACAGCTTGAAAGATAATGCAAACAGTCTGTAGTCCTACCTCCTGCTTGGTGTTAAATTAAACTGAGAAGCGACGGCTTCTTCCTCCTTATTTTCTTTCTGCTGGTTTTGGAGTATAATTACATGGTCTTTTTTTCTTATAAATGTTTACGTTTTACTTAAATGCCTAATTATCTCATATTCCATCAGAATTTAGGTCTGCTGTTGACATCATTCTTTCAGAATTGGTCTGGCTTAAGGAAAAAATACAACAGTGAAGGAATTTCATCATACAAGAAAGTGTGTAAACTGTCAAACACCACTGCTAAAATTTGAACTTTGGTAAATAAAAAGCATAATCACTCAAATACATTGGGAGCCATCATTTTTGAGTGGGTAATTGTTATTTCTTTTATAATTCAATATTGGCTTTTGCCTTAAAAGATGCAATAAGCCTTACTGCATTTCAGTTAAAGCTGAAATGTGTGGAAAGCATGAATCTAGAAAAAGCTTTCTGTAGGAGGTAATCACCACTCCTCTTTCCTCCAAGGGGTTAAAAGCCTTGGAGAAGCCCATCTGTGGCCTCTGTTTTGTATAGAGATGCCATTTGAGTTTTAAAAAGCCTTTGTGAGGGAAGTGAACATTTTTCTCCAGGGAGGAGCACAGTCAGAGGAAATATATAGAAAGCAAGGAAAAATTAAAGGAAAGGGAGAGGGAACACAACTCAGTTACTTTTTTCCAAGGATCACATTCCTGAGAACATTGTTCCTAGAAATGCAGTATTGGCCGTGCGAGGGTGTTTGGGTGTGAGTGTTTTCCAGGGCAGGTCCTCCACTGCCCCGCTCTCCATCCCCTTTTCCTCCCCTGCAAGCCTGGCAGCCCTGCCTCCAGCCCAGCCGCTGACCCCTGGAGCCACAGCCTCAGTCCTCTCTGGGTGGCTCTGCCGTGTCTAGCCCTTGGTTCCACCCATCCCCTTTTGGGAAACAGACCAACTTTGTGCTTATTGTCCTATTCAGTCCCAAGCCAAAGTTCATACAGTCCCAAAACAAAGTCAGGACCTTTTGTGCAGGTACCAAATTTTCTTTGGTCATGTGCTTCCCACACTGTTAGCTGTGGCCTTCCTCTTGCCCAGCCCACAAAGCATCTGCTTCATCACTGCCTGAGCCTGCTCAATAACCACATGTAAATGAGTCAGTTGCATCATTTAGCTCTGAGTGTTGATGCAGAAGTAGCCATTACCAGATCAGACCCATGACACTGTATGACTTGGGAAGAATTACTTAAATAAGAGTCTGCTACATTAAAAGATGCTTTAGCTTTTCTCATTCACTCAGTCTTACAAGATCGACTTACTTCAATATATCATTTGAAGGTTAATTGACAGTGAAATCCAAAATGAATACCTTTTTTGACCAAAACATTGTTTTGAGATTTACAACCAATGAGTAAGTCGGAAAGAATATGTATTTCATTATTTAATCTATGTCATGTAGTGCTTTAAACAAAAGGGTTTTTTTTCTAAAAGTTTCTTGCTACTGACACTTTGAAAATTTAACTAAGACCTTCATCTGCCTTTATCCAAGGCAGACCATGTGGTACACTTCTCCCTTTATTTCAAAAAGGTGTGTGCCTGAGGATATTTCTTTTTACAGACCTTGTAAAAGCCTTTTCAAGGACTGAATCTTTCTTTGATACAGTAAGCAAAACGTTGGAGTCCTCAGCAGGTGTAAAATAATGAGGCAGTGCATGCAAATGAGCCTTTGATGTGCAGTATAGCATTGTTCTCGCTGTGTTGGAAGAAAAAAGCATGTGACTGTAGATGCTTAAATTTGTAAAGTGAAACATCTTTCTATGCCAACAGATTGCACAAAACTTATTAGTATCAGAAAACTATGCTCTCCTAGAAAAGTCAGTTAATATTTTCTTGCAAGCCCAGCAGTCTTACAGGTGACTTACGCTGTTTGTTTTCATGAAGATCTAACCAAGATAAAATACATGTGCTTTGAATTTTTTTCTGCTGAAAAGTTGTTTTCAAATGTAAATGATTTGTATTAGTCTGTTCACATTCCCATGTGCATTCATCTTATTTGCTCAAAACTATAAGCATAGAGAATTACAGACTCCAAAATCCAATTGAGTTCGCTTTGGCTTCAGTTATTGAAACCACAACTAGGATTCCTAGTTCACTAGGAGGGCTGCAGGGGAGCTTGAAATTCCTATATATCTGGAGGTTTTGCCTGAAATGGGCCTGATTTTTGCCAGTGCCATTGCTAGTCCTCGTGCCAGCTGCTGGCTGGGCTTGAGGGGACAGCCTTATTTAGCTGAGAAAATACCTGAAAATTTTGGAAGGCCTAAAAGATGGTGGTGAGACAGGGAGCCAGGTGTCCCTGGCAGCTTCATCACTTCTCAGCTGCTCTCACATCATTGCCATGGAGTACTTAATCTCAACAAATTCCCAAATTCCGATATTTTCTAATATCTTTTATTCTAAACAATCCTGCTAAGTGTGTTTCTATTAAAAGACACTGAGCACCACCAGTGGAAATTCAGGGCACGTTCTATTTTGGTATGTAACTAACTATGGTGTGTAAGTAAGTCAGGTCCAGGTTGTGAGCTGTGGCCTCTGCTATGCAGCAAATCATACCAACTCATCAGATCTCTCTTGTGACCTCTAAACTATAAAAAAATTATGACAATTAATCTATAGTTTGTTCAAATAATTGATTTAAGGCTGCTGCTTCTTACGATATTTGTTCTTCCCATAAATCTCTATCTTCTGTAGGAAATGGGCACACCGCTAAGAGACAGAGAATTATAACAGATCTTACACAGGTCAGTGTTTAAATTGCAAGGGACAAGCAAATCATGTTTTGCTGGTGGTCAGTCCTTAGCTTCAGAAGTACAGTATGTAGAGAGGAGGCTCCTGCATTATGCAGGGTTTCTCCTGTATCATAATATAAAATCTGCACATTCCTACCATCTGAATATTTTGCTTTCTGACATTATTAGCTGTTGTACACAAAAATACTGCAGAAAATAAAGATATGCTATTTCACTTAGACTGTATTGTTCCAAAGGAAAGTAATTACATTAGCATTTTTCCTGCCTCTACTCAAAATGGAAATCACTCTCTTCTAGTCATAGATTAAACCAGCATTATCTCCCTGTTCCATGGCTTTCCTGGTTTCATTGAATCACAATCACAGTATGGTTATGTTGAAAAATGTTCATTTTTTCCCCTAAGTACAAATATTCTGCCAGCAGTGCAAAACTGGGTATTGTTAACCTTCATGCTCTTCAATATTTCTAATGTCTACCCCCCACTTCGCCTGCAAATGTACTGTAAGTAAAAATTACTTTCTTTTTATATTATCTTGATTGTTCAATTCATTTGGAAAAATATGCTGATTGTCACCTAAAAGCTACCGCTTTTAATGCCGAGTGGCTGATAGCAATTTGTCAGGAAAGTGAATTTGCTCAGATATACCTTAGGAAAAGAAAAGAGAAATGCAACAAGAAAGAAATCAGTATTCAGAGAGTACAGCTCTCCTGGATGTGTGGGAATAGTGCTCAGTAGCTCTCTTACATTGCAGCCGGCAACAGGATCTTAGCACAGACCTACTGATCACCCTCTACAACTCCCTGAAAGGAGGGTGTAGAGAGATGGGGGCTGACCTCTTCTCCCTGGTGACAAGTGATAGGACAAGAGGAAACGGGTTCAAGTTATGTCAGGGCAGGTTTAGATTGGGTATCAGGAAACATTTTTACACTGAAAGGGTTATTAAACATTGGAATAGGCTGCCCAGGGAGGTGGTGGATTCCCCATCCCTGGAGGTGTTTAAGAAAAGGGTAGATGAGGTGCTCAGGGACATGGTTTAGAAGTGGTTTTTGTCAGGGTAGGTTAATGGTTGGACTTGATGATCTTAAAGGTCCCTTCCAACCTCACCGATTCTATGATTCTACTGGGAAACGCCAGTAGGCAGCAAGGTGGGGGACATGGGGTACACACGTGGGTGCAGCTGATCCCTCTCCCAGCTGAAACAATGCTCAGGAGAGCAGGGAACGACGCAGATTAAGCCAGTGCTCAGCACTTAGTGCTACTTCAGCGTGTCTTCCCGCTCATTGCTAGTGGTGACAACTGAAGGTCTTGAGAGATCTTCAGGTGATATCATTGGATTTGAAGCATCATGTGCATGGGGTAATTTCTGGTGGCTCTTCTTTCATCCAGAGACTTTTCTTCCAAGAATGTCTTTTCAGGTGATGCACAAGTGTGAGAGATGTGTGGTGGGTTTTGTGGTTTTTTTTTGTTTTTGTTTGCTTTGGTTTTTTCTCAGGATATGGTCTCAGATTGGGATTTTTTCCTGCTAGAACCAGGAAGGAGCGTAAACACATGTTTTGCCTGACTGATGAGAGTGGTCGATAGGCTGTGGGACAGGTCTGCCATTCAGAGCCACCTGGGCAGATTGGAGAAAAGGGCTGACAAGAACCTAATGAAGCTCAGCAAGGGCAAATGCCAAGTCCTGCCCTGGAGGAGGAGGAAAAATGCCATGCACCAGGGCAGGTTGGGGCTGACCAGCTGGGAAGCAGCTCTGTAGCGTGGAACCTGAGGGACCACAAACAGAACAGGAGTCAGCAATGTGCCTTGGCAGCTTCCGTGTACTGAGCTGTATCAGCAAAAGCATTTCCAGTAGGTCAAGGGAGGTGATCCTTACCCTATGCTTAGCCCTGGTGAGACATATCTGGAGTACTATGCGCAGTACTGGCCTGCCCAGTATAAGAGAGACATGGGCAAACTGGAGGGAGTCCAGTGAGGGGCCATTAAGATGTTGAATGCACTGGAGCATCATACATATGAGGAGAGACTGTGAGAGCTGAGGCTGTTTAGCCTGAAGAGGAGAAGTCTCAGAGTGTCTCATTTAGTGTCTACACCTAGAGGATGCACAGAAGCCAAACTCTTTGTGGAGGTGCTCTACGAAAGCCAATGGACAACAGACATAAGTTACATTAAGGAAAAAAGAAGATCTTTACAGAAATAGTGTGTCCTGGTTCCACGACATAGTGCTAAAGCACCAGCAAGGTTGTGGAGTGAGGCTGTGAATCTCCATCCTTGGAGGTATTGAGATCTCGGCTGGCCAAGACCCCAGGCAACCTGATCTGCATCAGTTAGTCCTGCTTTGCATGGGAAAGCTGGACCAGATGACTTTCAGGTTGCCTTTCCAGCCCGTGCAATTCTGTGATTTGAAGTCTGTTGTCAAATGTGAGGGTCCANATTCTGTGATTTTAAGATTCTGTGAAGTCTGTTGTCAAATGCGAGGCTCTGGCTATCGAGGAATTTATAAGCTTTTCCTTAAAAGATTTTTCAAACTGATGAACCTTGTTTATCACATCGGGAGGTTGAGTGAGAGAACTTGAATTAATCAATACGTTTAGCAGTGTATTCCCTAGAAAGATGGCTTTAGTCTCAAAATGTAAGCCATATAAAGCAGGAAAGAACAGTCTTTATTAATCATTCTTAGGTCCCCAGCATTGACAAGGGACATACTTCATGGAAGCCATCTTGTAATTCGTGCCAAAGCCAGGTCTATGAACTTTGTTATCCTATATAAAGAGATATGCTTCATCAGAGACCTTTGGCATGCACTGTCTTGCTGATGTGACCTAAGAAAGTCTATTTTTAGTACAACTTAGTTTTGTTTTGCTTTGTTAATGATACTTCCTTTTCTCGTGGTACTCACCCCTCCAAGACCCCTCATATGTGCATCACAGCACTGAATGACTTCTGTGGGTCTGAGACGGCTCCGTTATTTTTTCTTTCTTCCAGCTTCATGTGGTGTCAGTTCATCTGTGAACGTTATGTGCTTGGGACAATATTGACAATAATCCATACGATCTCTTCGACGATGTTCTGCCTTCTCATGGCTCTTGATAAAGCTCTGTCACTTTCTGCTGAGACACTATGTTTGAAAAAAGAGCACTGTGTTCCTCTGTGACCCCTGGGATGTGCATTCGGGACACCCTGTGTCTCAGAGCTAATGCTACTTGGGAGCAGAGCTGGGCAGCCTGGAGGGGGAAAACAGACACGCACTGAGAGGTTTCGCTGTCGTGCCGTAGGACTCCAGGCTATTCTCACCTGCTTCCTGGTTCACTAATCCCTTCGCTCAGCTTAAGCCTTTGATGTATTATAAACTATTGTGCCTAAACACTGTGAGCCTTCTTGATAAACGCCAGCCTGGAAATAGCCATTCGCCCTGCTGTATGTGGTCAGCATGGTCTTATGCTTACAGAGTCTGAAGGTTAAATATAGCACGCTGCAGTGCCAGCCTATCTCTCATGCAGCTGATGCAATTCTCCATAGCCTATTAGTTTCAGGCTTTCATTTTGTTTTCACATTATGAGATAATATAAGAACTGTTGCCCATATCAGGTTTTTAAAGGGGAACCTAATCAAATCACTCTGTGTTCTGCATCCAACGCCACAGTCAAGACGTTTAGCAGTGCAGTGACTCAGGGTAAAGGCTGACATCTGGAAAATATTCACATCATGCTAATGGCGAGTGGGTAGCTTGTGCAAATGGGAGAAAGCTAACTACTGAGAGGCATGAAGGGAATTTAAATTGACAAAATCTTCCTTGAAAAAGCTGAGGACACATCTGAATCCAAGGTGCTTCCTGTAGCTTCTGGGTTTAGAGGGAAGGGGGCTATTCTTCTGTCTTTTATTTGTATTTTTTTTCCTGGGGGCAGGAGAGAGTTTGTATCTTGGGAAGGCTGTGCTTCCTAGCTTTTTCTGAAGAACAATCAAGAAGTTAGGAAAATAATTATCTTGATTGCCATAACCCTCCACCTGGAGACTCAGAGAAAGAAATGTTTCTCCTTTGCTTTTTATTTCACAGTTGAACTTTACAGTTACTTAGATTTTATTTTGCTTATGGTCTTAGCCTTACACAAACAACAAGCCAAATAAAACAAATCCCAAAGCATATAGCGTTACATCTCCCAGGCAGATGTAATTTACAGAAACAGTAGGCACACTTCAGGAGTTCACTGTGGTTTCAGAAGCATTTCCAATTCCAGCCATATTTCCCATGCTTAAATTAGGGCTCCAGTAGTATCTCAGTAGCCAGAATTAACTTTGCGATTGTGTACATACTGCAGAGCAGCAAAACTTAATACAGGCAGTAAATCTGCTGCAGTGAGGTGGAGAGACCCTGCTGGGAGCCTCACACAACAGAAGCTGAAGCCTGTTTTTTTAAGAATAAGAGATTTATACGGGTTCTCCAGGAAAAAATGGGGTGCATCTGCGTGGAGGCATGTCAGTACACACCAGGCATGTGTCACATGCTGTGGTCAAGACTTCTTGAAGCTACTGACCCAGAACAATTCCTTACAGAAAACATGATTTTGTAACATAGGTAAATAATTTCGCTGACTGAATCTTAATTTCTGTTACTTAAAAACAAATCTGGTGATGAAAACAGAAAGGGAAAAATTGGAGAAAACATTTCAAAAATGAGTAAGTCACAGGAACACACCTTCCATTTGTCAGGTTCAAATTGATTTCCTTTCAGGAAATGGAATACTTTCATTTGTATTGAAAATGCCAACATTTTTAGTTGGCGTTTCCCATTTTTAACAGAGGCATTCTTCTTTCCACAGGTTTTAACATTCTTCATAAACAATCTAATTCAGAGCAGAAACTAATTTCAAAATGCTGCCGTTCCTCACGCAATGAAAACCTTATTTCCCTGAGCCACCCCCAGTGCTTAATATTTTTCCTGGGTTTTGTATGATGAGAAATATTTTCCTGTGGTGGCAGATCAGAGATGCATTTTCTGGTGCATTGCTTAAGTGTTCTTCCTAAGAAGAGCCCCCAGAACCACTGATCGCTGTTCTTCTCTGGAAATTCCTGTTGATTTACTGAAGCAAACAGGAACCTGAATTTCTTACCAGGTTTAAACTGAGTTAAAAAACATAATGTCTTTCCTGATGTTTGCATTAACCAGTCTCTTGTAGTCCATTTTCAGTTTTCCCACATCAAGGAGAAATGCCAGCCAGTTGCCCCGTACCAGCTTGGAGGATGTCCCAGGTCAAAGAGGAAAGGGAAAAGGGCCTGGCTGAGACAAATCAAAGACCTACCTTAGGAAGGTTGCAATACAGGAAAGGTAGGTGGGAATATGGAGGATATGACAATGTGTGTAATGGTGCGCACCTTCCACTAAGCATATGAATAGCTGGCAAACCAAACAGAAATGCTTGGCAAGAAATGTCTGCATTATCTGCTCTTGTTTTCAAAACAGTCCAACAGGATCCCATGTAGCAGATCTATGATCCCCAAACGCCTCTGCATCTGAGAGCTTCTGGGATTGGTCATGGGCCTGCGTGTTGTCTCTCAGAGCATATTCCTACATGTTGGCATTATGCAAGGACGGAACTGTCGGCAGCAGAGTCCTACTGCAGTGTTTTGCCCATGGGTAAGGCTGGAGACCATTTTGACAGACAGAGATTGACAAGAATCTTACTTGTCTTCTAAAGACATCAATTGTATTATTTTTACATGCATTCATATCAAATATTATAATTGACTATATGTGGCCACTTTTCATTGTTAATGAAGCTACCTTTTTCTAACTGCTCGTCAGTTCAACAACCTAGCAGATGTTTAGGGTGTGATTGACAGTCAATGGATGGAAATAAACACTGGAACTAGTCTCCTATGTTTATATATCAGATGTTTGGAGAATTCTGCAGAGTCCAGAGAGATGGGGTTGAAAATTGTGGCTTACCTTAGTCCTAGACTTCCTAGACTGCAGCTTGATGGTGCGTCTGAAACAGATTTTATCCCATAGTTGCATGTGCATACACATTTTCCCTTTAAAGTTTCTGTCCTTCCAACAATTTCTGAGATGGAGCATTGTTTTCTCCTCCTGAATCATGTGTGTGGAGGGGAGGAAGGAGAAAGAGAAGGAGGAACTTTAAATATGTTCCGCATGGTCTTGTAAACATGCTACAGTCTTTACATCCACTTCTGCTTGTGTGAACAAGAGTTAAATTATTCAGTAGGAATAAAGTTAGAAGGTGGAACGAAACAAGGAATTTAACTTCATGGAAATTTAGTTATTAAGTCTCTGATATGTAATCTAGTCCCAATAGAAATGACCGCTGGCATGCTGCAAAGTGTAGAAGTGCAAACATGGTCACAATAGAATGAACAAAAGGACAAACTCGTGATGAAGTTTTGTCCCATGAAATTGATTATATGACAAAGATTATGTTCTTTATTCTGCTAATTTTCATGAAAAACAAAAGAATAGCAGAAGAGAATATTTATTGTCCAGAGTCAAATGAAGTTTTGAAATAATTCCAGATTTACTATTGCCCCCAAATACTGTTCTTTTTAGCAACGGCACATGATGAAGGTGGTTGGTGTTTTATAACTGTCTTTCTCTCTGTCAAGAGAAATAACACCTGAAATAGCAGCCAACATTCTAAGAGTGTTAATACAAAAAAATTGATAGCAAACTAGGAAATGTAGGGTAGCTTTGCTTGTGCTGGGCAGCATGCAGTGTGGCAGTACAGTAACTTTGCCTCCCAGTTCTCATCTCTGGGTAATGATTGCCTTCATGCTACTGAAGAAAGAGTGCCATGTGAACATCAGCTTTGGTGGCCTGCAGAGGCTAGGTCTTTTTTTCTATATATGATATATTTAAACCTTCTGCAGTAAGTTCATAGGTTAACCACCCCTAACTATCCATTCTAGTTAATCACTTGTGATTCATGCAGTTTATAGTGGGGAGGTCTGGCCTATCAACAGATCAGTGGGACGGTGGGGCTCCACAGCAGGAGGTCTTTCTCTTTGGCTTCAGGAAATGCTATTAAACTGTCTGAAGTCTTACTGTCTCATAGTGGACATCAGCCCCGTAGACAGCATTTGCTCTTCAGCTGTATCACAAAACACGACTATTGCGTTGCTGGGAAAATGAAAGATTCTGCTGGATGGATTTAATCTATTGTTAAAATTTCCTCCTTGTTGCTCAAGTCATTTTGACTTTATTGGGATAACACCAGAAGTGTTTAGTGAAGCAAAAATATTACATACTTTGAAGCAGTAAGTGGGAAAATCTATTCAGCAGGGTTTGCTGGATGCAGGAATGCTAAGGCTGTCCCTGCAATTGCAATGCGATGATGATCTATACTACATATATATGTTAGTTGCTTCTGTGCTGGACAAGGTAGCTTCTGCCAAGGGAGAAACCTGGGCACAGATTCCATACACATTATGGACTTGAGGAAGTTGACAGTACTTACACCAAAATCATGACAAGCTCTCCACCACTGGTGACGGAAGCAGTAGAGATGGACACACTGTTCGTCAGAGCACTGCTTACCAACTAGATTTTCAAGACAGTTGAAGGACGTGAAGTACATGAAGTGTGCGAAGTACAAAAAGCACAGCAGGATTTGGTTTAAGAAAAGCGTAACTGTTTAATTACAGTGTAAAAAGAAAGGCCACTCAGTGGTTATAATAGCTACTTGCCGTTCCCTAATCAGGGTTTGGGTCCTGGTTTGATCAGGGACATTCACTAGTCTGAAACAGAATATGGATTTACTTTGCATGGTCATGGTCAAATCACCCAGCAACTAACCACAAAGGAACCCAGTGTTCAAGGTGATAGCAAGGTCAGCATCTTCTCTCTGAAAATCAATCTTTTCAGTTTCTGAAACAAGATAACACCAAAATGAAGGAAGCGATAATACTTTGCCATATTTGAAAGTCTTTTGCAGTTTCCTTAGAGACTGGAGTTAGAGACTTGAGAGAATGACATTGTTTTAAAGTTCTTTTATACCCAGTGCATAGCTCTGAGAATATCCCAGAACTAAGAGGAAGCAGGGTCACAAGACAGTTTTAGGAAAATCATATGTTAAGAAACAGCTGGGTTAATACAACAGTCCCTGCAGCTCCCACATTATCAACACACAAAGGTACAGACATTTTTCTTCCAACTGGGCAGACAGTACAAATTGATCTTAAAGCTTTCAGGAAGAAAAATGGTAAAAATAGCTAATTTACCTGATTTATGTGAGCCATTAACAACGTAATCCTATGTTCTGGTTCAACTTGGATTGTAGATTTCACATGACAAAGAAGACAATTAAGGAAAAACAGGTAAAGGAAATTAACAAATCACTATTTTACTAATTTCTACTTAGCAAAGATCTTACCACCACCACCCTTTCAACCAAAGACTCTTTCAAGGCATCTCAAATTGCTATCTGAATGTTTATGTCTTTGTATCTCTTGCTTCAGCTGATAGAATCAAGATTGCTAGACTCTGGAAGTGATTTTCAGTTCCCTTCTTATGATACAAAATATCCTTCCCTGGTTTATCTACCTGTTTTTGTACCAGAACAGCATGACTTACATAAAATTAAGCTTGTTTTCTTGTTATAACTTGGAAAAAGCTGCTTTTTCTTCCTTTGTTTCTTGGATGACGGTCCTGCACTAGTCAGAAGCTGCATTATGTTGTGTCTTTTGGAAGGCATCATATATCTTTTGCAGTGCTCTGTAGGAAAGAGAAAGCAAGAACTGGGGAAAAAAGTAGTTTGCTATTCTGGGTTTACATTCAGTCTGTACTGGAAAATACAACTGTGATTTCAGCTCCAAAATGTGAGTGGGATCCTCAAATGCCAAGGGGATATGTGGTGCTCAACAGATGTGATGGTGCTCTACTGCTTTCTTCTGAGACCCCATGAGAAGTACCACCAGCAAGAAGGGCAGGAGACAAGACCCATGGCAATTTGGTCATTCTGGATGGGTGAAATGACTTCTAGCTGTGAGAGTCAGGGGTGAATGTTTGTTACGTTCACCAACATTTAGTACTTCTCTGCCCAACCGACAGAAATGTTTGCAAGACGCCAGTTCCAGATGTAGTAGCTCGTCACTGTGGTATGGAGAGCTTTGCTGACCCTCTGCAGAACCCACAACCAGCATTCATCGACAGGGCACACCAAGAGGGCATAGCCTGTGTCTGCCATCTCTACCGTCTCACTGCACAGCTTCCTTCTCAGCCTGGCCATTTGGAAGAAACCAAGATTGGGATTTTATATATTACTGCACTTTCAAGCCATGCCTGAATCTCAAGTGAAGATTGAAACTTGCTTAAACCTAAAATTCTAATAAAAGAGAACTCTCTATCTCTTTGATCCTTGTCTTTCCAGTAGAAACAAGTGCACTTGCCAGTGTGTGGCTTGCCTGGATCTCAAAATGAGTTGTGCTCCAGAAACTTAAAGATGGCAACTGTGTACTAGCTGCTTAGTTTTGGGGATGAAGTATCATTGCTAGTCCTCATTCACTTCTTAGGCAGATAATCCTTAATACCTTCAAAGGAAACTTGATTAAGACTGGATTCCTCTTTTTTATTATTCTTACAAACTTTCCACTACATATTTTGTTCTATCAACATTCTCTGAGACAGTTTATGAACTGGTAGAGGCAAGGATAACACCTAGCTTTTTTTGGATGGTAGCAAATGTTCCAGCAACCTTGATGGGAGAAAGTCTTGCTCTGTCATATCACTCCTGCACGTGACTATTGAACCCTCTTGCTCAGGCTCAGAAGTAGCCCTAGAGTACACAGAGTGGAAGCTGGGAGAGGAGAGTTACATTAATTCTGAACAATGTGGACAATTAAACTATATGTTTCTTTTTATATGGTATTTATTAATGATTTTTGCCTTTGTCTTATTCTTACAGAATTCTGAAAGGAATTTCTCTGCAGGCACCAGACCTTTTCTCCACAGACCTTCCCTTCAGCTGTGGCTTCTGTTTAAGTCATGGTACGTGTGAAGTGATAAGGGAGAACAGAAGGTATGTTATTCTTTTCCAAGAGAAGCTTTAAAGGATGATAAATATTTGTCTAAGCAGAGCATTCAAGCCATATGCAAATTTGCATAATGGCACTCCAGGTGATGCAACGTGTGGTAATTACTTGTAACCTGATAAAACTGAGAAATTCAGGAGGATGCTGATGACTGCAAACATTAATCTGAGAAAAACAATGTTGCCTCTTCCCTCCTTAATAAGGGTATTATGGGGAAAAGACATGTCTTTAGGGAAGGACATGAAGGATAAGTCCAGCTGGGCGTGAAGGACATTTCCTTGCCACCCTCCAGGACTGTGATCATTGTATGCACCTACTCACTTCCTGACCATAGCTATGCCTTTCAGCTTTTCAACTTGCATCGACTCCTTAAAAACTTAAAGATGCTCATCATCCCCCCAGGACTGCACATATTGGCCTGACCTTTCCAGCTCCCACAGCAACGTGCCTTGTGTTGTAATCAGCTGGTCTCAATAAATAACACTTGCATCATCAAGGCGAAGAGGAACACATTGCATTCACTTGCCTGGAGGCAATTAAATTGAACAAACAGCACCTTGATACTTGAGACATGGTAGGGGAAGGTCAATAGTTCAGAGCAAATAAATAGTGGATTGTAGCAGTGCAACAAGTTATAATTAAATTTCCATTTGACGTGTATTTAAAGTGCTGAATAGAACGATGTGCCTCGTTGAATGTGATGAGATTTTGCCACTGGCATTGCTTGGGCCAGAATTTCACTCTGGGACAGATTTTTACTGACTGGGATGCTTTTTTCTACATCCATCTGAGCAGAGCAGAGGAGGATTTAAAATGGGTAACACAATTGTCTTCACTTTAAATTGTCTTTACATGAGAAAAACACATCTAGATCTAGGAAAAAAGAGTCATGCAAGTAGTTATGGTAGTAGTTATCTCGCAGTTTAAGTGTGGAGTTATAAAATGGACATTAGGGAAGCAGAAAAAGGCGGGTCAGTAAAAGCTCATGGTGAATCATCAAAAATGTGGACTTCAAAGAGGAGAGTTTCTAATGTGCTCTGGTCACATAATTTGCACAGGCAGATCCGTTCTTGTATTGATGGCACCTGGGATACCAGAGCAGAAGTGTTTCATGTTACTGCTGCACTCCTGGGAGGCTCTAATAAACAAACACAACGTTGAAGGTGAAATCCTGGACTCCATACTGGAACAAGAAAAGTTTTTCTAGGAACACCCTTGTTACCAGAGTCTTACTCTCCTGCCTGCCTCATCTGTCTCTTCACACCCCTCTACCAAGTGAGGGGCACTGGGGATATCTTCAAGATGGTGATGGGCAGTTCTGCTTTATTCCTCCAAGAAGTAGAATTACTACTGGAAAAAATCAAATGTAAATATTCAGTTTTTAACCAGGATTGCCCCAGGCAGAGCTTTAAAGTATGCATCTATCTGCCTTTTAAGAATACAATTTGATTAATATGGATTATTTTTAGAGGAAGGATTGTCATATTTTATTATATTATGGGAACAAGAGCACTTTGTTAATATACAAAAAATGTAATTATGAAAGAAATAATTAAAACAACAAATCCCTCATGAGTGTGAGAAACAGTAAGTGTGAAATTATGAAGAATTTTTCAAATCTCTTCTTTTGGAAAGCCAAACACTGAACAGACTTCACAAACTGGATGAACTCACCTATGGGCTCAAGATAAGGCAGAGACCTGAAAAAAAGGAACAAAAAGGACATATCTACACTGACAAACACAGTTTACTTGGTATTGTTCTTTGACACTAGGGCCAAAGCTGTGCGCTGTGGAATAGCCTGAATCCACACCATTAGCCTTTCACATCTTCCTACTCCATGAGGGTATCTAACTTATACGTAGAGAATGGTCCTTGGCCTGTGCTAACAGAATCACAGAATCATAGGCTTGTAAGGGACCTCTGGAGGTCATCTAGTCCAACCCCTCTGCCAGACCAGGGCCACCTTAGAGCAGGTTGCACAGGAACGCGTCCAGGTGGATTTTGAATGTCTCCAGAGACGGAGACTCCACCACCTCCCTGGGCAGCCTGTGCCAGGGCTCTGCCACCCTTAAGATAAGGAAGTTCCTCCTCATGTTTAGGTGGAACTTCCCATGCTCAAGTTTGTGCCCATTCCCTCTTGTCCTGTCACTGGGCACTACTGAAAAGAGCCTGGCCCCATCCTCCTGACACCCACCCTTCAAGTATTTATAAGTGTTAATTAGGTCCCCCCTCAGACGCCTCTTTTCCAGGCTAAAGAGACCTAATTCCCTTAATCTATCTTCATAGGAGAGGTGCTCCAGTCCCTTAATCATCTTAGTAGCCCTATGCTGCACCCTCTCCAGCAATTCCTTGTCCCTCTTGAGCTGGGGAGCCCAGAACTGGACACAGTACTCCAGGTGGGGCCTCACCAAGGCAGAGTAGAGGGGGAGGATGACCTCCCTCCACCTGCTGGCCACACTCTTCTTGATGCACCCCAGGATGCCATTGGCCTTCTTGGCCACCAGGGCACATTGCTGGCTCATGGCCATCCTGTTGTCCACCAGGACTCCCAGGTCCCTTTCCTCAGAGCTGCTCTCCAGCAGGTCAGCTCCCAACCTGTACTGGTGCAGGGGGTTATTCCTCCCCAGGTGCAGCACCCTACACTTGCCCTTATTGAATTTCATGAGGTTCCTCTCCGCCCAGCTCTCCAGCCTGTCCAGGTCTCTCTGGATGGCGGCACAGCCTTCCGGGGTGTCAGCCACCCCTCCCAGCTTTGTGTCGTCAGCAAACTTGCTGAGGGTGCACTCTATCCCCTCATCCAGGTCATTGATGAATATATTGAAGAGCACTGGGCCCAGTACTGACCCCTGGGGAACACCGCTCATCACTGACCTCCAGCTAGACTCCACGCCCCTAATCACAACCCTCTGGGCTCTGTCTTTCAACCAGTTCTCTATCCACCTCACTGTCCATTCATCTAACCCACTCTTCCTAAGCTTCCCTAGGAGGATGCTGTGGGAGACCGTGTCAAACGCCTTGCTGAAGTCAAGGTAGGCCACATCGACCGCTCTCCCCTCATCCATCCATCCAGTCACACCATCATAGAAGGCGATCAGATTAGTCAGGCATGATTTCCCCTTGGTGAATCCATGCTGAGTACTTCTGATGGCCTTCTTTTCCTCTATATGCCTTGAGATGACGCCCAGAACAAGCTGTTCTATCATCTTTCCAGGGATGGAACACCCAAATTGTGCCTATAAATTCTTTGGAACAGTGCTAATCAGCCTGGACCAAAACATGGTACAGTTCAGTAGTGTAAATGATCAAATGCCAGGGCCTGGCATATCCCCTGACATTGTTTAAGTTACAATTATAGATTTAGATGAAATATATTCAAACAGAAAAATTACAGGCCTCCTCCTCCTGGCATTTGTAGCCCTGTGTAGAAACTTTACATTTACATATCTTGTCGGGTTCTGCAGGATGCTTTCTTATTTGTGAAAGGGCCAAACTAAAATACTTCCCTTCACCTAAGGCTGTATCAAAACAGCTAAACAAAAAACATAACTGACACCCAGGCAGATGTACAGACTATCAGCTCTCTCAGCCACAGGCACCAATTGTTAGTACCTACAGCTGTGTGGCTTCAGCCAGTTGGTGAGTGGGCACAGTTCCAAGCACGCTTTGGATCTGCTCAGATAAGAAACTCTTTATAGAGAGACTTTGTTGGAACCTGCGGTGCTGTGGTTATTGTGTGCCTCTATGTGAGTTGGAAAAACACCTCAGCAATTGAGTTTGGGTGTTGCTGAGACTGACCTCTGCGTGTAGCAGCAGGCACCGGGGAGTCTCCCAAGCCATCCCAATCATTCAGCTGCTGTTTGGGAAGCAGAAGGAAAGATATGCTTGTTTTTTTTAGAATAAGAAAGGCTGTATTTGACTCGCATTTTCATGCCCGCGACACGCTAGTTGTTGCCTGATGCTTACACCTGCTACTGCCAGATGGGTTGTGCATGCTGAGAGTGATGCGTTAGATGTAGAGAGTCTGCTGAGTAACAGGGAGGGCTCCTGGTCAGACCAAGCAATTGCAGTGTGTACTTCAAAGCACAGGTGTTCAAGAAGGTCAAACAAGATCTGCTCACTTTTTTTTTTCACTATTTGCATTAAATAGTGCAAAAGTGCTGTGTGTTTAAACAATACAGGGCATCACCTTCCACAGCAATGCAGCTGATGGAGTGTCGGTGCGTGAAGCCATACTCTGCCCCTCAGGAAAGGTACCTAACAGAGTGCTGCTGTTAGAGTCTTACGTCCCATTCTCTGTGGTGCTCTGTGCGTACACTTTGTGATACAGCTTTTAAGTGGGATTAATGTATTCCTCAAACCTACCATGCAATGGGAACTTCTAAGCATTCCTTTATTATCTGTGAAGGAAAAACACAGCTATGGCCAAACACACGTATTCTGACATTGCTAATATGAAAATATGATGTAAAAGCACAGAAGATACTACCTTGTCGTAACTGTGGAAGACTAAGGTTTTTGGTGCCGTGTACAGCCAGAAGCTGATGGACTGCACAGCTTTTAAAACTCAAGTGAAAATAGAGAAGGAAACATCAGAAAAGGAAACAGCAAAGCGAGTAACTTCTGGAAAATTATCATAATTGTGGAAGTAGCCTGAAATCCAAATAATCAATAAGAATGACTATTCTGGGTAAAAATGTAAGTAAATTACAACTAGTTAAGGGTATTTTTATTACTTTAATGTGGGAACATCTGGTAGTGATTGCTTTAACTTACCTAAGAATTTCTATTTTAAAACATCCATGAGAATTTTTGTAAGAAATAATTTTCATAACTAATTTTTTGTAATGAACAGCAGACATAGGCCAGGGAACTCACTGGGGGCCAAGCATGTGCATGTGCTTTTTGTTGCTTATTATTTGAATTTTGTTCTTACATTTTCATTTCCTCTCTTTTTCTCTCTGCTGTTTGTTTGCCGCAGGGTGAGGACTCCCTCCTGCATTGTTATAAGCACAATAAGTACAGAACTTCATTTGAAGATGCAGTTTGCAGTGAATTAAGTGAAAATTAAATTCACCAAGTCAGAGTTGCAGTATGTGGGGTTTGGCAGCAGAGGACATGTTCTAGAAAGTAGGGTCTTGTAGCCATTCTTTGACTTCTTTGGCAATAACAGCATTTTTGGCACACTTGAAGATTGCCCAGGAGGGAACAGGGCCTTCGATGGCCAGATATGATACCAATTTCTCTAGGTATTAGGTTGTGCAATCTAAGGAGCAAGAACCTTTCACACGTTCCTCTTCTAGATGCAATAACAATTGTTTTATTGAAAAGGAGTTTGATAGTGGTCTCTTGGTTTTGCTT
>VXBO01003521.1:477369-506678 GCA_013400135.1 Rhinoptilus africanus | reverse complement strand
CCCACTCTTCCTAAGCTTCCCTAGGAGGATGCTGTGGGAGACCGTGTCAAACGCCTTGCTGAAGTCAAGGTAGGCCACATCGACCGCTCTCCCCTCATCCATCCATCCAGTCACACCATCATAGAAGGCGATCAGATTAGTCAGGCATGATTTCCCCTTGGTGAATCCATGCTGAGTACTTCTGATGGCCTTCTTTTCCTCCATATGCTTTGAGATGACACCCAGAACAAGCTGTTCCATCATCTTTCCAGGGATGAATGATGCTTCCCTGAATTTATATTGTTTCTCTGTCTCTGTTAGATTTTTCTTTTCTTTCTGCTTTTTTTTTTCCTTTATATTGAATGAAAAGAACATATCTGCTCAATAAAGGGCTTACTAGTTTGATATCCACTGGGAACTTTATCCAGCTAAGCCCATCAGCTAGTGGATGTCACTAAATACACTACAGAATTGAACTACCTTCTCTGTAAGGCCAGCAAAGACCTAGTCTCAGGCTCTGACTGAAATATATATTTATTCTTCTCATACAATAGGAATCTGAAAGAATATTTAAGATGGTTAAAGTAAGTGATTAAAAAATGTCAAAAAGTGACAGGACAAAACTTAATATCAGGGATCGCTTGAGGCATAGCTACAAAAGGGAAATTATGGGAATCCCATCATTTGCTATCACTGACTCGATGTTGTGCTTCATTAAAAGGTCTGTAGATAAGAGCCTGACATTGGCACTGAAAAAGCAGATCTTTCTGCTTCCTGTTTTCAGGCAGCTGCCAGGCGTAGGCTATAGAAATTTCTGACTGTGAGGCAAAAATTATTTTTTAAATTTTTAATCATTTAGTCCTCACTGTGAAAGATTAAAATCTGAGCTCTTCAAACAGAAATTGTTTGCTTCCTTTGAGTTTTTAACCATCTGACTCGTCTACTCCTTAAACCGCCAAAACTGCTATCTGCAGTGCAATTACCCAAGTGGCTCTGTCTGACTATACTATTTCTTGCTGATCCAGTAATTGATGGATAGCAGGAAGTGTCTGAACATGGATGTTAAATTATATTCACTGTAGGAATAGATTGCATTGCCACCACTGTCGCTATATTTATTTAAACCAGCAATCACTGTTGCCATTTCATGTGCCCTCAGGAACTGGATGCTGCCATGCTTGCCCAGCATGTCTCTTTTTCCAGAATCATAACACATGGATGGGGCAATGGATCGAGGCAATCACACAGACAGAGGCCTCCAAGATTTGCCCAGTGTTTACATAACATAAGGTATGAATAGACTGGTCAAGCACAAAAATTTACAGTTTGACAAGAATGGAAAGAGTAACAAGCCTTCGAAATTAAACAAATTAGTACTGACCTCTGCTTACACACAGAGAGCGCATCTTGCCAGCAGGGCAGTGCACAAGTTGCCAAAACTGGAACTAGGCAGAGCTCACACCAGTGTCTTTTGCTCACATTGCTGGTCTTATAAGCTTTTTTCAAGCCTTATAGTTCTGGTAGTTCTGACTGTTAGGAGTAAAATTTTCCATATCTGGGCATCTTGGGTGGGTGGAGGGGTCAAGGGCTTGACATGATCATGGATCTTAGACGTGTCTTTTTGAGAGGGAAGGACCTAGTGTGAAGGAAAATAAGGAATTTTTTTTCCCATTGTTCTTATACGAATCTCCATAAAGCTCTGCCTGAAAAGCCATGTGCAGTCTGTGAGGTGTGGGGGGAGTTGGTTTCTCAGCTGTGGCCATCCTTAGCAGAGTGTGCTGAACACATGGCTACCAAAAGCATAATTTGCTTCCACATATGCCAGTGTAAGCTAATCAGAGAAGGATGCAAGTAAGACCAGGGATTTAAAATAGCATGGCTATAAAGAGAGATTGAATTGACAAGGAAAAGAGACAATTGGTGTAGCTGCATAAAAATATAAATGGCATAAAAAGAAGAACAAGTGACTGGGATTTGAGTGAAAATGCCCTCAGGAATGACAGAAGGACACCCCTGCTGCTCTGAAGCACAAAGGAACAGAAGAAAGCTCTGGCTCAGGAAGTCCCATACTGGAGTTTGCTGGAAGTGTGAGTATGTATTGGGGGAAGGATAACTTGATATTTGCTCTGCTTTTATGTTCCCGTTGTGCCCACTACTGGCCTGTCTCAAAGGCACAGTGCCAGGCTGGGTAGCCCTCTCTCTATGGACTTTGCTGTGATTTAAGAGGCACTACATTTTTATAGCATCTCTTGTGAGTACAAATAGCGTCAGAAATAACTAGGCCAGTCTTCTCCATATCCTTTTATGTACTGTCAGGATTTCAAATGCATATACTTAGAGTATATTCTGCTGTACTCCTACCCTATATACATGGTAGGTGTCACGCTGTATGACTGGCACGATGGCCCTGCTCAAGCTCGAAGAGAAGAGGAGGCTGCATTTCAAGGTAAGCGTGCCCACAGCCATACTACTTAAGCTACTTCAATACAGAAAATGACATAAAGTTATTACCCCAGGTGTGGGAATAGGATAGAAATAGTCTGTATTATTAAATACTTCTGTGTTGTGAGAGTGAATTGTGTTAGGAATGTTTGTTTGTAAACTGATTAGAGAGCTAATGATATAAAAACTATGCATAAAAACCAGACAGAGTCTCTCATAAGACTTTCCCATATGCACAAAGGGTCCATAATCTGTTTCTCTTTGGCCTTGCTACTGCATGGAAGGCTTAGAATATAATATTAACCCTGAAATGACCTTTAATTAGGATAGGACTGGATTTTCTCTGCTATGGTGACACATCCCATGTGTGATTTGTATCTGTCATTGAAAAATATGTCATCTATATTTCTAAAGCCATTGGGTTTCTAGCTGAAAGTCAAAGCTGAGTGAAGGTATCATTGCAGGGAGATCAGCCTGATGAAGAAAACTGGACTGTGCTGCTTTTTTCCTCCTGAAATTCTCAGGGAGACGAGGCAGACTGTATTTTGCCCAGACACTTTTGCTATGGAGTTTTCAGATATTTCTGTCATTAATAAAATCAGTTGCTGGCAATTATTCAGCTTGATGAACTTTAATTGCTGTTCTAATTCACTTCATTATTGTGTACGTTGCTATTGATATTTCTTTATAAATCTTCACCCCTGAGTTTTGTTTACTGTATCACAGATCAAGACGCCTTACCTGCTTCTTTCCCACATTCAAGTAAACTAAAACTAAAGTAAAAATAAAGGTAAAAGTAAAAATAAGAAATTGTTGCCCCACTGCGATCCCATGAGCAGCCTCTGGTGACAATGTTGACTCCCAGAGGCGTTCTCCATTCACAATACATCTATTTGCTCTCAGTTCTGCTGCCTGTGATAGGTGTGCATTCCGCAGATGCAATGTGTAGGAGGAGCACCTTAGTGTAAAGGGTTTCAGGGTGGGTCACCTGCTGACTGCATAATGAGCTGTTGCATTGTATCTCCTCTACACTGTTTCTTTCCTAAACTCATCCATGTTTATGTGCGTCCATGAAAAATATGCTGAGTTTGTGCCTAGGCACCCTGGCTGCCATCCTACAGTTCCCTGGCCTCTGGAAAGCTGGGTTCTCTCACATTTGCAGAATATGGCAGCTTTTCTGGGTACCTTTTAAAAATATTTAAAAATAATTTTTAAAATATTTGAAAGGTGGACGGCTGGGGCTCTAGGACTTTCTCTGCAAATCTTTTGCCTTTAATGGACATCATATTTTTTTCCAGATGAGAACCTCCATACTATTTCTGAGTGCTGCACCCCACTTTCTGACGTTCACACGGTCTCACGTAACCACGAACCAGAATGTCAGAGCTTGTCCAAGGTCGTCACAAACCAGACTTGGATAGGAAGCACTCACCACTCCAGAAGTATACAAGCCTCTATAAGTAAGGGTGCAGGAGACGCTTTATCTTTGACAATGGATGAAACTCATGCTGGGTGATCACATTTGAGATGTCCACAGCTACCAATGTAAGAATATTGGCCAAAATTTCAATTAAATCACTAGAATTATAGTGAAATTTCAGTCTGTCGCCTGCTTTCAAACAACCCAGATTGCTCCTGAGATACCAATTTGTTAATTCAAAGCCAGTTTCATGTTAATTTCGTGTGAAGTCCAGGGGTCTTGGCTTTATCCCCTACTGAATTGACACAAACTTTACAAACGACATCTACCGTTGCCTAAAATTAATGGCATCTTGTTACAGAAAATAATTTTGTTCAGTAACTGAGTTTCAGCTGCAGTCTTGGAGTCCCTTTTCCGTGTGCAAAGCTTAGGATGCTGGAACGTCTATAACATTTTCCGAGGAGAAGGAAATGGCACACTGCTGGGAAGTTTGTCTGTGGTCATGGCTATTTCACCAGTGTTCAGATCTGGCTTAAGCAGGATGCTGATGGACTAACACTGGCTGCCGTAAGAGCCTACAGCTCTCTAAGCTCTCCCGGCAGAGGCAGGACAGTACCTGAATGCCAAAGTGGTGCTGGTGAAGCTAGACAACAAATTAACAGTATATGCCCCTGTATTGCTGACACAGGCTGCACTGGTCTGGGTTATCTCACCTGTTAATCATGCCCTGTGGACAGCTAGAGGTAACCAGAGACAGGTAATCAGGATAGGAGGAAAATAAGGAAAACACTGGAATCAGGAAAGGACTAATTCTTGTCCTCTTATCTCTTTCTTCTTTTTCCTTTGTTTATCATAATAATTCCTTCCAAAAAGGATTTTGACGTGTCCTTGTTTCTCTGCTGGCTCCACTTGTGCCCTTTCTGTAAAGCTATCCGACGCTGACACAGGCTCTGCAGCCTCCTTGGGGAGCCATGAGCCGCAGGCTGAATCCAGCCCCAGGCATCAACTAGACGTTTCTGACACACTGAGCTGAGCATGGAAGGTGGGACAGAGCCTGGGGTTTATGTGCCTGATGGGGGGATGCATGAGACCCCAACGGAAGCAGCTGGTGACATCGTGTCTGACAGTGGGGAAAGTTCTTCCCTTGGGAAGAACCGCCTGGTGGGGTTATCCTCATCACGGCAAGGATCAGAGATCCTGAAACAATTTCTGCTGCCCATTGCACTTTCAATGACCACAGCAACAGCAACAGCAGCTGGAGCCAAGGCACAGCGACTCCACGTAGGCAGCCCAGATGCTCTCTCAAGGTGAAGGGCCTGGGGCAGGTGCCACCATTATTTACTGCTGGGGCATGAAAGCAGCTGTAGCCTTTGGGGAATTTTTTAGCTAAGGTCATATTTAACAAAGGTACATTAATAAGATGATTTTTTTTTTTTTTCCACAGAGAAATAAAAGCTTTGAGGACTATAAGGGGAAAGATATTGTCATGTTTTCCTGTTCCGCTTGTGTCACTAAGGACGGGGTTTCTGAAAGCTGCCTCTGCTGCTGTTTGGTCCTTATTGACAAGCACCTTTTGTAGTGCTTCACTAAGCTGCTTTGTCAGTTTGATGGCTGGCTATTTAATTTTGTCAGAAACGTGTGGCTACTGTTTTAACATAGCTATTAGTTTGCTGCTCTCTGCTGACAATGGAAAAATAATTTCACAGCAGGGATTTAGAGCTGTGTCAATGAGAAGGTGGGTTTCTACCTAGATCTCTCACCCCAAATGCTTTCATAGCAAATGATAGCTAAAGCCTCTACATGTGTTGGATATTTACTGACTATATGGCTAAATAAATGAGTGAAAAAACCCCACACATTTACAAATGAGTGAAAACAAAAGAAAATTTACTGAAAGCTGGCTTTAAATTTGCAGTAATGAAGATCTCCCACTAGTATTTCTCTCTATTATTTTTTTGTTGTTGTGCACCTCTAGTCAGTTTATGTTTGTTCAGACTCTTCAGCTCAGCAAGACAACTCAGACGTATAACATTTATAGTTGTAGGTACATCAATCAAAGCTGCTTTCATGTCTCACTGCTGACAGATTCATTTTATCAACTTGAGAAATCTATGATGTGGATATTTACATACACTTGTTGGCTTTGAGGTGCCCAGGGGTATTTACAATGTACACAGATGCCCACGTACTTCATGCCCAGCATCTGAAGGCCAGGTAGGACACCTTAGGTCATCCCAATGTCACAAGACACTTAGATGTGGGCAACTGGATCAAACCCCTAAAATCTGGCAAAATGGATTATGCCTGTGGTGTCTGTGCTGTGTGGGGATGGAGTTTGGATACACACTTGGCTCTGAGATGACGTTCTCAAAGTGTTCACAGATAGTACAAGTATTCAGTGGAGTCAGGATTTGTTTATAGTCAAAACAAAGATTAGCAGAATCCATTAATCTGTTTCCCTCTTGAAGGCACCTACATTAACTTCTGTCACTCCTAGAAGTATTCTCATCTTAAAATGTGTCACTCCTCTCCCCCTTGGACCAGCAATATGTATCAATAAATTGCCTATTAACATTAAATTATTTTTCCGTTTTGTGATCTTTTCCTGGAATTTTCTACCAGAAATATAAAATTGCAATTTTCTCTAAATTATGTCATTTTTATGCAAAAGATTTCCTCAGTTAAAGAGGGCAGAATTTCACAGAGTGCTCAGAGATGAGAATATCCCGTTGTGCCTGAAGTGATCTTTGCAGACTTTCTCATTGCCAAATAGGTTAACCAGCTCCATAGCAATGTTCTTCAGGCATTTGTCTCAGTTTCACTGTCCCTGGCAGGATGTTTCAAGACCCATGTCTCTCCGTCAAGGATCTGAGAGGACTCTGTGGGTTTATAGGCTTCCCATTCCTCAGCTGTGGAGGCAGAGCCTTACCGTGCTTTGTGCTCTGGAAATAGGTGTCTAAGACCCATCTCTTCAGCAGGCAGTGAGTGGGGCTGTGGGGATTAGGTCTGCCCAGTCAAATGGCTTGGGAGATGCTGGTGCTGTGAACCACCTCCAGGACTCTGGGACGGGCCATTTGACAAAGCAGGAGGAACTTCTTTATTTTGAAAATGGATGATGAACTGAAAGGGATTTAAAGGTTGCAGAACTTCTTCCACCTTTCCTGCCAACTAGGACTACCTAGTGCAATGTGCTTCCATTTCAGATGATTCCTCTGTGGAAAGAATTTTGAAAAAAAAATTTTCTGAATTGGATTGAAACCAAATTCTGAAAGACGGAAAATTGGAGCGAACTGGAAAACCTGCTCTTCGTCCAGGTTTATTTGTTAAACTAATAAACTATTTTAGAAGTAGAGCACAAATAATTTTAGATGCACATAAGATTATCCAGTAATAGAGATACTAATAGTCCTGTTCAGTCACAGAGTCAGAATCTATTAGCATGATTTTTTTTGCTAAATGGCCTGGAAGGTGATGTAAATTACATTAAAGCCTGTCCCTAGATTCAGCAGACCTGTGTCTGAATTTAACGTATTCTGTCTACAGCACTTCATCTCCCTTTTAATTTCAAGGGTAGCAAGAAGCTGGGTAATCATTAATACATGTCATACTCATTGTTCCAGCTAAACTATGGTTTTGCTCTAAGAGACTTGCCTTTTTGTATGACATTGTAGCCATGAAAAAAATTATTCTACTTCATTGTTACTGGAATATCTCTTAGGCCTTATCTTTTGTTGCACTTCATTAAATCAGCTACATCCCTGCATTAAATCAACCATAGGCCAATCATTGTCAACAAGAGGAACTCTACCCTTAGCTATTAAAGCATATGGGCCATAATCTGTTAGCATTATTATATTTGACAAATATATTTTTATTAAATCAGAGGGCATGAGTCTTTGCCGTCCTAAATCATCTTGTACTGTCTTTCTTGCTGATTTCCATTTCTTTTAACAGCAGTTGAATTACCCTTGCCTTGAAGTAAAATATGGCATTTATTTGTCTAAATAGCATTCAATTCTCCAGATAACTTTTCAAGACCTTGAAATGCTTCATTTCATGGAGTTTGCGTGATCTCACTTTCACAGAAAGTGAAATAAGGAGAACCGGAAAGGACCTTGAAAAGTGATTATTTGACTTGGCCAAAATATCCTCTGTTTTGACACAGGACTAAGGTAATGTAGCGAGAACAGTGCCGCATCATTTAGTCAATTTTGCCTCTGCTTTTATTTTCCTCCTAGTGATATTTTGAAATGCAGTCATTAGCCATACATGGTTACATCTGCTTAGACTAAAGTTATTCTTAATCAGTTGATTTGGATGATAAGATTTCAGTCACAATTTTGCCCCTAGGTAGCTGGGGTACCTAGAATAACAGAAATGCAATTGCAATTTGCTTTTCATTTTACTATTTGGAAGAAATTGCTATCCCTTTGACTAAAATTTGCTCTCGTTAATACACCAAGCTTGTTTGCTGTAGCCAGTGGGGTCATAGGAATATGGCTGAAAGCAGAATTTGGTCTATTACGTTCACAGCAGCAAAGATTTGTTAAGAAAAGATGCATAGCTGTTTCTGGTCTCATCTATGAGAATGACAGAAGAGCTTTCAGGCAGCATGTTGCTTCAGACTGCCTTGGAAATTCTTCTGCCTGAGATGCACGAGCTACACCTGTTGCATTTGCAAAGACAGGGATGAAAAATATATCTTTTAACATTAACTTTTTACTGCCTATTTGGTTTTATGCTAAGGCTGTAAACTCTGTTGTTTTATTTGCTGATCTGTTTTATTAAGTGTCTTCTGATGAACAACAGGAAGCATGTAATAAAAACCATCCGCAGTATGGTGATGACTTCTTTCTCTCAGTCACAGTTCTTAAACTAGTCCCTAGTGTGCTGCTATACACAACCCTGCCTTGTTTCTAATACTTGTTACTGAAATGTTCATCTGGGTCCTGGCTGGCGTTTTTGTCTGAATTTGCATTATATTGCTATTAAAGGAGACCCTCCCCTGGGAATCTCTTTCTGGTTCATTTGTAATTTCTTCTACACCAGACTCCACTTTACAGATCCTCAATAGAGTAAATATCATAAGCAGATAAATGCATGAAAGGATGAAACAATTTGCATTTGGTAAGAATCTACCCTTTATCCGATAGCAGCAGATGTTGAAGTTCTGATTTCATTTTCCCTCGTTCAGCACCTGTGTACCACGCAGAGTGGTTTATTACACAATCAAGGCTCATTTGGTCATCATTCTAGCCCCTGCTGCGGAATTATCTGCTGTAGTGTACTATGCAGTCAAATTTTAAATGCTAGGGTGTTTTTATGACTTCCGTTGAAACTCCTACCTCATCTGACCTAAGAAGACCCGATGTCTCCCCTGGCTTTACACTAGTCGAGACAAAGCCCCAGAAATTCCTATTCATCCCTTTGGCAATGGTGTTTTGGTGTCTGGGTATCAGGGAGCACGTTCAGACAGACTGCCCAAAGACTTGCTGCTCCATATGATACAGTCTTCTGGGAGAGGAGTCATATCTTCATGATACATCCTGTACATGAGAGTTGTACAGGACTTCAATGAGGCAGTGTTTAGGTTTCTTGAAGATCACTTTGGGTCTCCTACCACTGACAGCACAGCAAGCAATTTCTTCCTTGACACTCCCAGGTAATGCACACCTCTTGCCAGTGCAGAATGTGCCCATAAAGAGGTCATTTACATAGATCTACGCAACATTTTAGGGAAGGGAACTGAAGATGCAGAAACCACTTGCAAGAACCTTCACCAGGAAGTGTTAAAGGTAGGCAGTGGAATTTAAATGCCAGACTTTAAGGGTCCAGATTTTACAAGGGTTTCAAATTTCAGTGACAACTTAGTGGCTGATGTAAATGATCCATTTCAGTAACTGCATTTTCACAAGATTCACCTTGTTTTCTGGTTCAAACTTTATTTTAACTAAGTGTTGGGTTAATATATGAGCTGGTACTCTGTCACAGTCAAAATAATCTTAATTCATATTGGTGGTGTATGCAGTCAGCTCTCTATTTTTTGCTACATTTTCAGAAACTTTGAGAATCCTCCAGTGGTCTGTGATCTAAGAATCAAATGATGACATTTGAAGTTTGGAAGAAAAAGAAATATACTGCCGCTTTCCATAAATGTCCATTAATTACCCTCCTCTTTCACATTTAATAGCTCTTTATTCCTTGTAAGCCGCTCCTAGAGGCTGGATCCAGGCTTACCATCACTTAAGTGTGGAATTTGAACCATCATCACTTCTTACGCACATAATTCATTAGAAGTTATTCCCAGCTACCAACTTTCCTTTACACAATAGCAAAATATAATGCTATATTTGTGAGCCTCATGTTTCTTTAGGACATTACAGTGTTCTAGTGTGTGTTTTTCTGAAAACAACTTTGGAAAATTAATGAAAACTCATTTTGCTTATGTAGCAACTACTGGCAGCAGTAGACAAGTCCTCTTTGTTGTGACCTCAAAGCATCCTAAAATATGTAATGCAATTACAACTTTTTAGGACTGACTCCTTTTCTCTTAATATAATCGTAACTCTTAATCAAATTAATCTTCTTTAAGATTTCAATACTTCAACATCTGGATTAGTTTTTGGTTTTATGTTTGCATCACTTATAATTACATTAACTAATTTGCTGCACTAAACAGTGAAAAGAGATGGAAATCAGAAATTTTCTGTCATTAATAATAACCATAACAGATTCTTTCATCACAACATAAGTCTATTTCAGAATTAGTGGCTCTGATCTGAGTTGGGACCTGCTTCTTTTCTTTTGTGAACAAAAAAACATTTCCATTTAATGATTTCTACCAGTCTACCGTCGTTCATACATTTGCAAAACATCCAAGAGTAAGGATGACGGTGTGAATTCTATTTCTTGAAAATATGAGGCCTATCTATACCACGCAGCCCAGAAGTTTTGAACTAGACATATTTATATTTATCCTAGAAGTGATGTCACACCACCTAGGGAGAACCAGGGAAGGACAGGAGGCAGGCCAAATGCAGGAATGTGCATTAACATGGTAGTAACAAAACCAACCTGGCTAGACTTCCTCCAGACTCAAGCCTAAATCAGCAGTGATTCTCACCTCTCTACTTGTTTGAGCATCCCTGTGTTGAAGATGGCTTTAAAAACGGAGCTCTCCATAACTCCTCCTCATCTTATTCAAGACCAGGTTGGATGGAGCTTTGAGCAGCCCAGTCTAGTGGAAGGCGTCCCTGCCTATGGCAGGGGGGTTGGAACTGGATGATCTTTAAGGTCCCTTCCAGCTCTAACCATTTTATGATTCTACGATTCTATGATCTATGGCTATTAACTGGAGATATTGTAGGCAGATTTTTAAGTTCTTTGTGTTCTTAGTTCTCTGAAAAACTGCATTTGAGGGAAGAAAAATTAATTTGTAGCTTATAAATTTGTAGCTGTATAAATTTAATATTTTTGGACTCTGATTAGTGATTTTAAAGCCCTTTAAGTGATCTTAATCACTTTTCCCCCCTTCATTAGTCTGACAAAAAAATCCCAAATATTGCCTTTTCTCCTTTCCAAAGTTATAATATATCTCAATTTATGAATGTTTCAAAATCTTTCCATTTTTCACCCAAATGGAAATGCCTTTTCAGAGCTGACTTTAACTTTCTTTTTGCATTTTTGTATGTTTTAAGTGTAAAAAGAAAGGAAGATCTTTTACTTACTGCTGTCATCTCAGTGGATGGTCTTACTCTCTTACAGCACTGCTGTCCTGTTCTTCCTTTGATTTCTCCAAAGTAAAAGAAAAGCCACGTACTCTTGCTTTTGAATATCAACTGTAATTCTGCAATTGGTTCAGAGTGATGTGAAAACTGTTGCTGCAAGAAAATTAGCACTGTAGGAGCTGTCAGTCTATATATTACAGCCAGTCCTATGTCCTTAACAGTTTAAGCACTTAACAGGTCCAATGTCCTCTGCTTCCCATGAAATAACTCAAGAAAGCTGTGGTTTGAGTTGTCTTCAGCGTTATGGTTACTTCAACCACACATAGCACAAGTCTTCAGATCCTGTACGCAACTTGTCAATTCTACCTCTTTCCACCATGGAATGGGAAGAACTTTGAACATATAATGACCAATAGAAATCTTATGATACAGGACCTTCACATTTTTCAGGAACTTACTTCATACCACGGGAGTCCCTACATTTTGCTCATGGTTACTAGTGTGAACCTGAGGGGCTGCTTTTACAAGCCAAGTTCAGAGGTGCAGATGGAAACACAAAACCCTTCTGGTGTTGACTGGAAAGGACTTCAGTGGTCATCTTGTCCCTCCTCCCACTCAGAGTGAGACAGTCACCAGCACTAGACCAGGTCCAAGAGCCTGTAACGAGGATCCACCACTATTCTGGTTAGTATGCTTCAGTGCTGTACCACTCACCAGGGAAAAAGTTTTCCTTAAAGCAGAAGATGAATCTCTCAAGCCACAACATGTGGCTGTCACTCCTTGTATATGTACAACATATATAATGACCAAGAAGTGTTTTACTCTGTCCCCTTCATAGTTCCCATGTGCACCTTTGCAGACTGCTGTAGACCACCCCTTCACCAGACTAAAAAAAGCCCACATCTCCCAACATTTTCTCAAAGACCATGTGCTCCCCATCACTGGCTCTCTCAGTAGTCCTCCAGTGGATGGTGGAATCTTGTCTCAGAATCCTGAAGTCCTGATTCAGAACTTCTCTGTCTGTGGTTGCATATTAATGAAGTTTGTAAGTCAGGTATTACAATGTCTTACATGTAAGTCCACAGCCTGCCAGTGTGATGCAAAGCTCTTAGGTATGTGCCCAGACTCCCTACTAGTCAACAGAGAGATACAGGCAGCCCTGAAGGTCTCTTCATAATGATCAAGGCTGGAGCATTTACTTCTCTCTGATGACTGTACTGGGAGCCTTCGTACTTCAGAGGAGCAGTTCAGCACTCTTTCCCGTTATGCAGGGAGCTGTCTGGAGCTAGTGATTGGGAGATCAGGACTGTGCTGGAAAAGGCATCTGACTCAGAAGTGCATAGCAGCTGCTGGGATCCCCTGGGGAGATGGGACACAAGGTCAACCTCAGAGAGCAGGTGTCTGCCTGGAGAGGAGGTGTACGGCTCACTCCTGCTCAGCACAGAGGTTTCAGATGTAGCTAGCATTTCCAATTGGATGCATAGTAAGTGGAAAAAAAACCCCACAATTCTAGTTTGTTTTTTTTTTTTTAAATAAAGCTGATGAAATTTCTTAGCAAATATATGAAGTGTAACTAACGAAGACTTTGAGGCTAACTGCTTATATTACGGATTCACAAAGCCATATTCTTGTCCTCAATATTTCTGAGCTAATAGAATAATGAAGGTAGTGTCTGAGCTTCTGCACTTCTGCAGAAAATGTTGGAAAATGCTGATAATATTCAGGCAGTCACATTCCCCTTTTTCAGTAGTGGAATAATATTGTCTTTTGCAGGTATTAGAGACTGGAATCGGTAATTTGAAATTCTTCAGAATTAGACTAGACAAAACTAGACAAAAATGAAATTATAGCAATCCAAATCAAAGCTGGTCTCCTCCAGCTGTACTTAAACAACATGATCCTTCAGTTTCTTTACCGGTGGTATCCTCCAGGACAAACTGTTGCCTCACGCATTTTTAATAGAAAAAATATTTGATTTATTTTTTATAAGCTGCTAGCAGCTAAAAAAAATGTTATTCTAATTCTTTTGCGGTAATTAATTTAAATATTTTTAAGGTGAAAGTCCAATCCCTTTATTTATGCTGAATAGTATATTGTAATGCAAATAGGAGATTACAGGTATATTATATAAACAAAAAAAAAAAAAAGATGGGAGGCTGAAAAGATTGCGGGAGAGGTTGGAATTGGAGGTAATTTAATATATATGCTCCATAAACCACATAATCTTTATTATGAATTTGTAATATGTACAGAGGCTGTGAAAAGAGTAAGAAATGGTTTCAGAAATATGTTAAAAACTTACATTGTTTCACTACTCATTGCCTAAATTAAAACATATAATGGAAATTTTCCTTTCCAGAACAGGGTGTATATTTTCATCTACCAATGGCCCAAGAAAGATTTCCTTTTCTTGGTGCATTGTATACTGAATTTCTTCTTAGATCTCTGTAGGTACCTTAAAGTTATGAGAAGGGTTGTACAGTATAATATTAGCCTATATATAGTATAAATAATCTGATAAAAAGTGAAAGCCCCAAGTGGTAACAACTGAAGAGAGGTATTTCAACATCAAAAGCTGCAGTAGTTAGTTATGATTTACCTACCTTACAAATATTCTCATCTGCACAAACATTTCTTTCTAAGTCTTTAAAATATGTTTCATTGCTGCAAGCAAATCTTACATAGTTTGAACTTCAAACAAAATATTGTGGAGCTATATTCTATGTGATCTTATCTAGGCCAGGTAAAGTGAAGCAAAGTGAAGCAATTAATCGTGTCTGGTTTGAGAAACCTTCAATGTCATCTGAAGCTTGATCTCTCCCTTCTCCTGAGCCATATGGAGATCTGGCTGTAGCTGTACTGTCACGTATACGGCTCCAGAAGAACCTCCCTGAAGGGACAGCTTTTTTTCCATTCTCTAACAAGTTCCACGTTACTTCATATATTTCTTAAATTTATCTGACTTGGCCTTAAAAGTAGATTTATTTTAGTCCTGCATTGCTACCACAAAAATTCTTGTGCACATCCTCAGTATTGTAATGCCTAACTTTTTTTATTTTTTCTTTTCTAGTTCAAGCCTAAATTTATTCATAGCCAATTTATACCCATTTGTTCTTGTGTCAGCATGGCCTTTAGCTTAAACAGTTGTTTTCCCTGCCTGGTATTTACATCCCTGGAATGTTTACAAAGAATGGGAGTGAATACAGATGGCTATCGCTTAACCTGTAATTTGTATTAATTATAATAATTAATCAGTTTTTTTGAGTTCAAGATGGTGTGATTGAGCAGGATTTAGTATTCAGCTAAAATCCCTTAGCAGAAAAGTTGATGGAAGATTTTGAGTTAGTAAATAAAGCAGCAATCCTGATTAGTAAATATTTGCTAATAATTGTTACTCCTGAGCTGAACCAAACCAATTCTACCAAGAGAAAAAAGTGATACACACAGCCAGGCTGTATGACTTTACGGTTCCTTGTAAGGAAACCCTTACAAACAGCCACAGAGGCTGCTGATAAACAGTTACCGCTCTGGAGGGTTCTTTTCTTTCTGGGTTGTTGAGGAAGTCCTTTAAGAGCGTGACTGTGTTGCCATGTTGGTTTGGATTCTGAAGTAAAAATCTCCTGTGTGTCCCCGTTATCGATGCTTTGGCTCCCCGGGCAGAGCAGTTGTGGAGGGATGAACTATAATCCTTGTCAACGAGACAGAACGGGCTGGCTCTGCCCAAGCCACAGCTGGGGCACGCATCTGTGGGGGGTTTTAGGCCACAGTCCAAAGCAAAACCTCTCTGCTGGTCCTGTGGTGTGGATGTCAGGACAACACACGTTGCTTCACTTCTGTCTTTTATAGGGGGTAATAACAACTCTCTAACATTACTTATGTTTACCTAGATTTTCATTTTCCTTATTTAACCTAACACTCCAGCTAATTTCTCTGCTATCTTTACCTCTTAAACATCCACCCTGCCATACAAACATCAGCATTTCCATGAATGAGATGCTTAAGTGCATTAAGCTGCTCTGCACAGAGACAGTCTGGCTCCAGCGCAGAGCTTTCTGGCTTTCACAGGCCACGCTGACCCTCTGCAGAGCTCTCCTGGTGTTTGCCCCCCGTATGGTATTGAGTTGCCTCTTCTAGGTCTACTTGGAGCTTGTTGGAGTTTGCAAGGTTTATTGTCTGTAGTTCATTTTGTGTGGAATCAAGTACAATTTTCTAAATATGGAAACAGCATTTTGTACATATCTGCACAGCATGATTAACAAGCAAATAAGGGGTAATAAGTTACACAGAATCACACACAGAATCACAGAATGGTTTGGGTTGGAAGGTAACTTAAAGATCATCCAGTTCCAACCCCCTGCCATGGGCAGGGACACCTCCCACTAGACCAGGTTGCTCAAAGCCCCATCCAGCCTGGCCTTGAACACTTCCAGGGATGGGGCAGCCACAGCTTCTCTGGGCAACCTGTATCAGTCCTTGCAGTTCTCGCCTACAGCTATTCTCCAGAGAGCTGGCCCAAGTATTTTTCCTAGTCTTCGGCAACCTGGATAAACCACCCAAGGTTGATTGTGTGTTGACTGTCCTTAAAACTTTTATAGTCATTTAGGTTAAACATTTTTCATCCTAGTTGTGTTGATTCATTTATTAAATTACTTTGTGTCATCCTTGCTTCAGATACATTGCAAAATGTTTTTAACTTCCACTCATAAAATGTTCAGAAGGGAGACAGCAGACCACCTTCCCTCCTGTCTAATGCTGTCACAGGAACATGGAATTCCTCTGTACACCTTTTAGCAGAGTTATATTCTGGTCTCTACCTGGCTAAGATCAAAAAGCTTCAGTGGGTTGGGAGTTTAATATAAATTTCTACCCTTGTAATGACCTGGGAATTGTTTGACTGTGGGAGATTAATCTTGTTGTGACCTTTGGAATCTGTAAAATTTCACTTCTGAAGGAAGCTTTGTACCTACAAATTGTATACTCAGTTGCTGAATGTAGAGCAGTCTTCCCTTGCCCCTCTTCTATTCTCTTGCTTCACTCAGCCTTAGTTTTATATACAACTTTCTATGAGGATGAAGAAACACAAAGTGTTACAGTTTAAGATGCTGTAGAAATAGCCCCACTGTAGATGTATTTTTGGGTAGTTCCACAGTCAAGAATTCAGTGCTCCACTTCCTAAGGAAGCATGCGATAAATTATGAACAGTTGCTATTCAGGCATCAGTGTTTATTCTAGGCACTGAGTCAGTTCGGGATATTGCAGACGGAATTATAATGATTACGGAGCTTACAACTCTCTTCTGTCTTATGTCTGAATGCTTGCACGAGGACTGAACTTAGATTTTACATTTGAATGGTTTGCTTTGCAATGCTTTTATGTTTTTTTTTTAAATAAAATTACCTTTACAAAAAAACCAAAACAAAACAGAAAAAAAGAAAAAAAAAGAGAAAAAGAGAAAAATAAATATTCATGTGGGGCCATGCTGACCATAGAAGAAATATCAGCAAGGCTGACTATGGCAGATCAAAATAACCTTGTGTGATTGCCTACTTTTTTGGCTGTCTGCTATGAAGGCCCATTAGCTGCAAAACTGATGACAATCTTCTAGCGTAGAAGAGCCTGCGGAGGTTTGAAAATGACAAGCACAATTGCAAGTTTTGTAGTAGTTCAATACTTTTGCATCTTTCATCCCTGCTTCTGCCTATATTTTATTCAAGGTCCTCAGTTCCAACCTAGGGATTCTCATTCTTCTTCCCATCTACACTTTCAGTTCCTGCTCAAATTTTTAGGTCCCTTATCTTCTGGTCCTTGAGGGCTCTTTGTACGATTTGAGTGGCTCCCTTGTCTCCTTGGGCCAAGTGGAAGGGATGGAATTTGGCTAAAGATTGGGCAGCAGGGAACAGGCAGAGACTCCACCTCACTCAAATGCATGATCAGCGAGCGGTGGATACTGCAGGACAGTCCCTGAGCCTGGGTGCCTCAGCCTGAATCACGCTCAATTGCTCAGCATTCATAGAAAAGCCACAACGTGATCAGCAGAAGGAAGTTGTAGGGACAAAGCATATTCAGGACAGGGTCTTTGCAGGAAGAATAATGCTGCATTGAGTGTGATTTATTTTTTTTTCTTCACTACCTAATGTATGGGTCTTTGCATCTTCCTTGCTTTCTTCCCCAAATCTGTAACATATGCACTCTTAAAACTGAAGCAACTCATCCTGTCCTACCTAACATTGTCAGTTCAAAAAGTCAGTTCAAAAAGTCAGTTCAAAATCTGCAGTGAAACTGCATTGATCAGAACAAGCCTTTGACTTTGTCCCCTAAGAAATGACAATATTTTGTGGACACTGACAAATCCATTCACTCTGAAACAGATGATATCAATCTGGATCTTTAAAGCTTGATAAAGCTGTACTCTGGTGAGAACAAGAAAACATGAAGCCACCTCTTGTACCTGTGTCTGGCTTAAAAAAAATAATATCTCCTATTAATGACAAGACTGTTTATAAGGTATTTGAAATGAGTATTTTAAAGCATGCAGGACTCATTTTACCTGAGACTGTAGCTATGAAAACAATGTATTTGAGAAAGCTGCTTTCAAAGCAAAAGGTTTCTGAAGTGCAGAACCATTTTAGTTGTCTGTGTTGTCCATTATGAGAGCAGGAGCTTCACTTCTTGAGGCTGACTTGAATTCAGGGAGAAGTTCTCAAAAGCCCCATGCTGTTTTGGCAGTGCAGAGCAGAGTAAGCAGGAAGAGGTGGTGTGAGGAAGCTGCAGAGAAAGCTTAGTTTTACAGCAAGAGGACAGTAGGACACTTCTGTCAGGAAAACAGTCAAATTGTATGACTCTGAGCAGCAATAGTGGAGGGAGAAATACGGTCTGCAAAGTCTAGACTATATCTGATAGGTTAGAAATTAGGAGCCTAATTCAAAATATTGTTCATAAGGATTTATGTATGGCAGGTTATGTAGCCTCTCTGGCAATCTGGAAGTACACCGTGCCATCGTTTTTCTCTATGTGACCAGGAGCAGATCTGCCTGAAACAGTTGGATTCACCAGACTGCCTGCCTAAGAGGGAAGAGAGAACTTAAAAGTAGTTTAGAAAAGCACTTCAAGGGCCAAGTCTGACATTCGTACTATTAATATGCAATGTGTGGTCTCTGTGAGAAGCCTTTATCAAGATGGAAATTATAAATTGAATAAGACGTAAGTACGTTGGTATTTCTTCTAATATGTTGCCTGTAAATTACTATAACAGTCCTGGATAAGTTGTAGACTGGAAAAAAGCCAGTCAAACCAGGAGGTCTTGTAAGTCCTCTATAAGGACTATGATAGTCACGTAAACTTGAGAAACTCCCATGGAGGGGAAACGAACTCAGCAAAGAGCTGGGGAGTTGGGAAGTGTGAATCATAGCAGCTGGAGTCAGTGCCATCCCTCAAGTTGGATTCCTGCTAAATGAAAGAAATGGAAAGGGGGTAAAAGAGAAACTCAAGTAAGAGAAGAAAAAAAAAGTTCTGTTCTTTTCAAAATTCCCAAAGGGGACGCAAGGTTAGAGGATGTAGAGGACCACCCTACCAGCTGCCAAGGAGGTCCAGGTTGCAGGTCTGCTCTGGAAGGAAGCGCTGCTGAGGCACGGCCCTCCCCACATGCAGCTATGCTGTGTCTCCGGTTGGTTTTATGCGACAACGTGGGGAAAACTTGGGTTTGGGTTAATATGAAATTTTGCATTGGTGGCATGCCTTCTTAAGTGTTTCCAATTTCTTTCTCAAGAATGCAAACCTATTTTTTGCTTGTCATTGATCTTTTAACTTTATGGGGAAATGGCATTTTGATCGTGGGACAAGTGCACATCTGGGCCCACGAAAGAATATGTCATACGATGCAAACTACTTTTATCACTGTGCTACACATGCAGTATGGAAAAAAATACTGCAGCGGTAGTCCAAGAGCCAGGTGAGGCAGTGTCACAGACAACATCCAACCTCCAGGCCAGACTTTCTCTGTCTTGTCTTATTCTTGTGGTTTAGCTTCAGCCCAGACAGCAACTAGGACCATGCAGCTGCTTGCCCACTCCCCCCACGGTGGGATGAGGAATAGAATCAGAAGAGTAAAAGTGAGAAAATTTATGGGTTGAGATAAGGATAGTTTAGTAAGTAAAGCGAAAGCCTCGCAGGCAGGCAAAACAAAACAAGGAATTCATTCACCGCTTTCCATCAGCAGGCTGGTGTTCAGCTGTCTCCAGGAAAGCAGGGCTGTATCATGCGTAAACTTGGGAAGACAAAATGCCATAACGCTGAATGTCCTCCCTTTCCTTCTTCTTCCTGCAGGTTTATATACTGAGCGTGATTTCACACGGTATGGAATAGCCCTTTGGTCAGTTGGGGTCAGCTCTCCTGCCTGTGTCTCCTCCCAACTTTTTGTGCGCGCCCATCCTACTTGCTGGCAGGGCGGTGTGAGGGGCAGAAAAAGCCTTGACTGCGGAACAACCACTAAACCCACCAGTGCACTGTCAACACTGCTCTCATCCCCAGTCCCAGATGAAACCATGGCACTTATATACATCTGTGTATGACACATACACATCTGCACAGGGCCGTTCAAGTACCACATGAGACTAAATGATATCATCATATAAATGCTTGCTTATTTACTTTGAATTCTCTTAAGTACGTGGTAAATGGGTGTTAGTGTTTGGGAATGAACTTTCCATATAAACTAACTAGAGTAGTTGAGCACACATAGGAAAAAGATTCCTTCCACTTTACTGCTTTTCTTCTGGCAGTGGTGTTTGTTTAAAGACTAATCCAGAAAGAATTTGACTTTAGTTTAATGGCAAATGCTTATCAGGTAGAAGGCAGTCTCTGTTTTGGTGGCATGGCAGTCCTTTGTACTGAACTGAACACTAATGTCCCGCTGAGCTCCTCTCAGTGATTCAAAAATTCACTGCTGATTTCAGTCAGATTAAGTGCAAAGAGCAGTAATGAGCAGAGCATCCTGTTTTGAAAGGGATAATTATTAAACTGTCACAATAGAAAAAAGGCGGGTTTCTCTGTGAAGCACTAGGTCATTCAGTCACATAAGGAGTGAGTATGAAACCAAAGGATGGATAACTTTTTCCCAAGTCTGACCACTTTCTAAAAATGTCAAGGAAGGGGAAAAAATCCTAATGCAATAAACATGTCAAATGCTTGTTTGTTGCACAATGGGAGGTGGCAGATGTACTTTCCTAAGAAGTGGGGACTGTCCTGCTGACTTTGGCTTCTTGTACCTCCATGTGACCTTGGGAGTATGTCCCTTTCCGCATTTCACTTTGATGTTCACTGGTAACACAAGCCATATGACTTTCCATTAATGCATCGGCTGATCCTGTGGGAGATCCTTCAAAAGCTAGAAGTATTTGGCTATTTTACTGTGGCAAATAAAGGAAAAAAAGTAAAAGCAAGCTGATCTATAAGCAACTAATTAAACATTTAGTTTCCTGCATACTAATTATGTTTGTTTGATAACATGATCTGCATAGGAGAGGATGTGAATGAACGTGAAGAATCATGTGAGAATGACATGGGATTTTTAATGTGGGATATTAACGTACTAAGAAAAATGAGTGAAGATTAATGAGAATTTTATCCTAAATTTAACCATTAAACTGCCTGGGGACTGTTACTGTGGCTGAGGTCTCCTTTAGGTGTCTAAAATGCAGCCCTCTGAATCCAAAGTCTCCTGCAGGGGTGGATCCTTTTATAGTCAGTGGAGAGAAGTAGGTCAGATTAACCATTTTTCAGATGTGCCTACATTAAATACTTCAGTTAGAGTGAGATGAACCCTCCTTTGGGTCTCTTCCTCTCTTTTTGTTGAACAGACAGCAGTGAGTGACCAGCTCAAATAGAGATACCTGCATCGCATGTACCGAACATTGTGTGAGATTAATTCCCCACCACCCTCAATCTCCAGTTTTAAATCTGTACCAAACCATTTTTTCCCTTGTCATCTTGCCCACCTTTCTATATATTCCACTGTGTAATGATTGATTATATTACAGCACCTGCCAAAATTAGCTAGGAGCAATATACAGAGAGAAATCTTGTCCTAAAAAAATTGGCCTGCTGAGGGGTAGATGAAAAGGATGAGACTTATGTATGCACTTCAGGTTTCATATATTATTCTTTTGAAATTAATTAGACATTAATCATATATATTAACAGTCCCCACTGTCTTCTCTGCTAGTAGCTATGAGCTAGCTTTCCCAACCACAAGTAATTTTGCTTTACAGAATAAAACCTCTTTTATACAACTAGTTTTGGGAAATTACAGCTCAATTTTAAACAATGTTCCTGTCTTTTTTGCTTCAGACATAAGGATAGAATCATAGAATCATAGAATCATAGAATCCTAGGGTTGGAAGGGACCTTAGTAGATCATCTAGTCCAACCCCCCTGCCAAATGGAGATTTCTGGATGGAGATTTCTGAAACTCTCATCTGAGTTAAATACTGGGAAGTTTTACTGAACAATATTTTGTTAAAAGTTTTGTTCGGTTACAGATAAAGTCTTTGTATGTTAAAAAAAAATCTTTCCTGTGAAAGGGAAGGCACTTTTGCAGTCCCATGCGGGCACACTTGGAGAGAAAAAGATTCAGCAAGTTTATTTTCCAGAGAAAATCTTTCACTATGAACAGTAAATAACCACATGGTGCAGCAGACTCTGGCTTCTCTGTCTAAGGTGTCTGTCTGAGTGGTACCAGTATAGGTACCAGTACGGGTGTTAGCTTCAAAAACAAAAAATAAGAGAGGAACTTTGATGAGAAAATCTTTGGCTGAGCACCCTTGCTGTCACCTTTAAGTCTCTGGGCAGACTCTTTCCCCCCTATTCTCCCACTTCATTCCTTCCTCCTGCTATGTTTGCCCATCTTCTCCCCTGTGTCATTGTTTCCAAAGTTTCCAGGATGTTTTCTGTACAACCTCTTACCCTTTCGATAGCTGTCCCAGTAGCCTTGCTGGTTAGGCCTCTTCCCCTCCATGTATTTACTGCTTAGAATAGACTTTCTCTGTACTCCAGCTTCTAATAAAGATTTTTACTAATTTTCTGCTTCACTGTGTTCATTCACTTATGACTTCTTAAGGCCTGGACTTGTTTCAGGAGGGTGCACTCCCATCACCCAAAGGCTGGCTGGCACTGGGAGGGCTAGGAGTGATCTGACTGCAGCAGTAAAGGATACCCCATTGGTCTTCACTGTCACGGACTTAGGATGAAGCTCTTACCCCAGAGTCACTTCAGCAGTCACTAAATTGCCTCAAGATGCAAAGTTTTCCATGACTCCAGCTTGAGTGAGAAGCTGAGCAGGAGCACGGTGTGGAGCAGGGCGGGACAGGCTCTGACTCAGCTGTAGCTGGCTCAAGTCCTTATCCTTCCTGTTATTAGCAAAGGAATTAATCTGACACAGATCTTTTGGCAACTTCTTTCTTTTATACTGGTCGACTGTGTGAGGTAATGGGATGGGAGGAAACGTCCAACAGGGAGGTGAGGACTACTTACCTTCACATGGGACTTCCCTGGGATAGGTAACCCACATGGCTCCTTGTGCCTCTTACGCAGTTGTGCAACTGGACGCACTATTCTCATCAAATAAAAGTCGATTTTCCCTCTGCAGTGATATCTTGCCTTAGCCTAGCCATTTAGTGTTGTCATGCTCTGCTTGTAACCGAACAGCCTCATTCTTGGGTGATGGATGCAACAATAAAGCCTCAGGCAAACAGTCAGCAAGGACCACTTAGCAGAACGTGACTTCACAAACGGAGAGGCAAGTAAGGTAATGTCTGTCATCACACAGGCTTCCTGCAGAAATTGGTCTCTAGACAGTTGGTTTCATGGTCCTTCCCAGCAGATTTGTTTGGTTAAGATTGGTCTTAGCCCACAGAAAGTGTCAATACTGAGACCACAAACTGGGCAGTCTCCTAGAGTAAGGGTTCTGTTGGGTTTTTTTATTATTTTTTTTCTGCTGCATGTCACGAGTCATATCTCAAGGAGTCAGGTCCTGTGTCAACCAAGCTGCCCACCACTCAAAACCTGGTTACACGGCACCTTTGTCACCTGTGTCCCAGATTGCTGACCTGCATAGTCCACGGCCCATTGAAGAATCTGTCTTTATTTACCAACACCATGTTTTCAGTTTGTTCAGAACCTGTGGGAAAGTAAATTTTCAATTTCATTCTTTTCAGGAGCTCCAACCACACAGCAAAATATGACTATATAGGTCAATAAATTGAAACAAACTAAAGTTTTCATATGGATGTAGGTTTTCTGCAAAAATGGTGTGGTGGGTTGATCTCAGCTGGCTGCCAGGCGCCCACCAAGCTGTTCTTTCACTGCCCCTCCTCATCAGGCCAAGGGGAGAAAATAAGATAAAAAACCCATGGGTCAAGATAAAAGCAGTTTAATAAAGATAAAACCAAAGGCTGCGTGTAGAGGGAAAGGAAAACAAAAGGATTTATTCCCTACTTCCCACCAGCAGTCAATGGTCCAGCTATGTCCTGGGAAGCAGGACCTCAGTACGTGTAGCGGTTACTTTCGGATAAAAACGCCTTCATAATGAATGCCACACCTTCTCTCCTCCTTTCTCTAAGCTTTTATTGCTGAGTGCAACGTCATATGGTGTGGAAAATGAATTTAGTCAGTGGATGATCAGTCCCAGACACGTTCCATCCCAACCTCTTGCCCACCCCCATCCTCCTGGCCTTTGCTGGGGTGGGGGTGTTGGAGAGACAGCCTTGATGCTGCATGAGCACTGCTCAGCAGTAGCCGAAACACTGGTGTGTTATCAACACCTTCCAGCTACAAAGCACAGCAGTATGCGGGCTGCTATGGCGAACCTTCGCTCCATCCCATCCAGATTCAATACACATGGATTTACAAATAACTTGTTTTCCCAAATAACGATAATTTCTCATGGAGGCATGTGTAGTGAACATGATCAACATAGCATTGTAATTCTCATGACAAACTGGAATGCTACCTTATGTATGTTTAAGAGAGATTTTATACACCTGAAAGTCACAGTACAGAGGAGAGATGCTTATCTACTGTAAAGAGAGTAAATCTCTGTAACTGAGACTTGTCTTTGCTCTGAGGATGGTGTAAGCAGGCTGCAGCGCAGGATGCCATTGCCAACCACAGAAAGCTCTTTCCAGTTGAGATGTTCTAAGGTGTATGAGACCTCTTCACAGGCCTGTCAGGTATGCTGTGGGCATAGTGTAGGGCATACAGGCAGCGTCTGGAGACCACAGCGTATGAGGGCACCTCAGATGGTGTTTAAGCCTATCTTCAGGCATCAAAACCACTCACCCAGTGTTTACATATCCATTTCAAGTAAGGGAAATTACATTTATTTTCCGTAAGTACAAAGCATGGTCAAAATTTTTGAGTCAAGTGAAGCTTTTATCTATTAATAATCACTCACTGACGTACAAAGTTACACCTCATTGCACAGTGTGTATCTTTTTATTATTTTTTGTTATCAATGCATTGGAAGTGCTGTGGCTTCCTGTCCCAGTGCGTGTGCAGTACAATACAAACAAGAACGCCTATTGAGCATGATTCCTAAGGAAATTTGTGTTTGTAGTTTTGGGAAAAAAAAAAAAAAGGTACTACACAAATGAAAAGAGCTGATATCCTGGGCAAGGAAAAACACTGCACCAGGAGACTTCAGATTCACTTCTTGACTGTGCCTCTGGGGATGGTGGCAAGAGTTTGTGGAGGAGTGCAGAGCTGTCTACAAGCTCCCGTTGTAATGTCTGGTTTCTGGTTTAGCTGGTCCCCAGGCTGGCCTTTGGCACAGGTCTGACCAGCCTGACTTTGTTCCATCCTTCACCGCTGCCAGCAGCTGCAGTGACGTGAGTACTTTCTGACATAGGGCTGCCCTGACCTTGACTTTCTGTCTGGTGTTAACAGCCAGAGCACAATGTGGGAGACGTCGGGTTGGCGTCGAGCCACTAGAGAAGTCCCTCTGCTCTTGGCTTCCCACCAGCAGAGAGCTGTTGTGTTCTATTGGCATGGTAAGACAGCCTCTGTGTCAGCGTATTGTCCATGGGATAAGTGGAAATATTTTACCAAATTCCTTCTTCTGACTTCATAGACTTTGATGAAACAGTATGTCAGCCATTTCAGTGAATTAATTGGCTTCCTCATGAAAGCAAAGTAGTTGCCTGTTGATAAACATAGCCATATCACACAGGCTTTTATAAAACAATGGACTGATTAAATTTCAGTTTTGGAAACTCCTTTTTTCCGTGCAACACACTACGGAACTGCTTGGGGATCTGTCAGGTCAGTACACTTATTTTCCCCAAAAAAGCCGCAAGAAATTGAAGGTTTCATTTTGTTGGGGACTTGTGAGTTTTTTAACAAACGTTAAAAAATGTGTTACTGTATTCACAAAATTTTTCAACATTGCATAACGTGAAAACATGACAAAATATTTACAGGAATTAAGCGAGTATTCTGCAAAGTGTGTGTTTTAGTTCCTGCTTCTCTTTTGTACATTTTTGAAGGGAAGGGATGGAAGAGAGGAGAGGATGAAATCTGAATTACAGAGGAAAAGCAAATTGTCCAGAATTCATCCTATTACTCTGAAAATCTTGATGAGGACTAAACTTCCTAGGTGGAGCCAAGTGTAATTAAAATCTGAACAGTCTAACTAAAGTTATTCTTGGTTCAGTTACAGTAGTGCTAACACTGTTATCAGTACAGTTAGGGCTGATGTATGCAAGCTTTCTGGTACCTATCCCTTTTCCCTGGTGTTCTCAACTATCCTTTTTCCTTCTCTTGCCACAGCCCCCTCAAGAGGACGGTGGAGGTCCTCAAGAAGTTACCAGTATCCTGAGTTCTTTGCAGGGACAAGTGTGACATTGACATTCCTCAACGCGGGATCTGCTTGGTTTATTTTTATATACTATCTAAAACAATATGCTTGCTTCCTTTATCTCCAGTCATTCCCATTTTCAGTTTTTGCTTGCTTTTCTATTGTCTTTTATTATCCTTAAAACCCATTTTATGAGACACACATGGTTTCACTCTTACAGTGCCCAGTGATTGACCACTGCCATTTGTGTTTACAGCCCTGGGGTTTTGGGTATCTGTCTGTTGCTACACTATGCTACATTTTTATTTTAGGATAATAGGCAATACACCCTACACTTGTTGTCATTACCTGTTAGTTCACAGTAGGCATTGCACTGCACAATTGCACACAGCCAAACTAAAGCTAAAACAATTTAGGAGATAGCTATCTGACCTCTAGACAATTGCTGTCACAGCTGTGACATGCCAAAATCAGCTAAAGCCAAGAGAATTGCAGACTAGTCCAGAGAACCTGTATGGTTGGCTTAATACAAAGTCTGTGGCCTCTTACAAGTAATGGTAATTTCATCTTTACTCAGCTACAGGCCTCATATTTTGGTCAGGAAGTTCATGTGAAGGTCTTCTGAAAGTCAGTAGCCGAAACAAAAGTATTAACTATGGAAGCATTAAATGAGTCAAATAATTAATACAAACGCTTACGGAAGAAACCCATAAACCTTGAAACTGTGTAAATATACAGAGTTTTGATAAGATTATTCCTATAAGGTTTAAATATTAAGAAACACTTATGGGTGGTCTGCTTATGAGGGCTTAATCTTGTCCAAGATTAAGCCATAAGAAAGTGAGTATCTCATTACAATTGCAGATTGGAATTTTTATGGTCTAATCACTGACAGAAAACTTCGTTACTATAAATGTGATAAGTGAATGTACTAATCGTCTCTCTCTTGACAAACTAAATTTAACCTTTAACCTACACTTTATCTTCAGTGATTGTCTGACCCATTTAATCATATTTTGTGTTTTGTTCTAGATGTACAAGCACAAATTCAACCTTCTACCATATATGGTCATTTCCTTTGATTCTTCTCTTTGCATCTTTTTTTTTCTTTTTTTTGAAGAGGTTGTACGACATAATTTTGGTGGTTTATCTTAACTTTGGCAGCCTTTTATAAAAAGTCTAAGTGTATTAACATTTCTTTAGCATGCTTCATAAGCATTTTATGCTTTTTGTATTATCAGCAAGCAGTCTTTGACTCTCTAGTCTAATAGAATTTGGAGCTCTGAGATATGATTAAGGACTAAAATGTGCTTAGTATTTGTACCCATTACTGTGAAAACCATAAACCACTAAAAGCTCTGCTGGAGTCACTGGATACCTAAAGCAGTGTGCCTTAACTTGGGGAAGTATTTCCAGTCTGATGCTGCTGAGGCCCTGCACGTGAGTCCCCATGCAGTGCCACCTAGCCCATGACACGCAGTTATAAATGAACTATGCCCTAAGCGATTAATTTGACACGCAGAGCCCATCTTGCAGTCTCAAGATCATGAAATGGTGGGTTTGCAGGTGGATTTGTTTTCAAAAATACACTTATAAAAATGTCAGTAGAGATGACATTCTTCTGAGGTCTCAGGAGCACTCTAGAAAATGTCCGTATGTAAACGCAGCACTGTTACTTGAAAGGGTGTCAGGAAATTACATTTTAATGGATCTGTATTGTTCCAGTTCTCTTGTTTCTATGAGACCTGCGGGAACACTCCTTCAGAATGTAATTGTCCTTAAGGTTTTATGAATTGTTTTAAGAGACCATCAAGTAACTAACATCAACACTTACTAACAAAACAGGAGAAACTTTACTGAGCAAAGTTGCTTTTCCTGACAAATGTTACTCACTCTTGTAAAAATGCTGTTCTGAGACTGGCTGGTTGATCACTTTAGGAATAATTGCTTGACTATCTTTTGGTGGGGGGGGAGCATGAATGAAATGAAAAAGAAATTCATTATACTACTTGATTACAGCATTTTTTTTAAATAGCTCAGTTGCATTTAATGAGATAGAATGGAGCACATTCTTGAATATTTTCAAAACTTGAGGTTTACAGTACAATAAAAAGACTCAGGGACAAGCTTGTACCAAGCATAGGTAAAGCGATTTGTCTCTGATGCTATCACAAAGTTTTTATGTCAATATGTTTTGTGTTGGTGGGATAAATTTCAATGAATAATTAACATCTCTTCTATTTGATGACCTGCAGAGCTACACACGCTTGGCTTGTACACATTACTGCTTCTGCTTAGGACTCTAATCCTTTGCTACATAAGAATTGAAGGGAAATTATAAAGATAAAACAAAAATATTTTATTTTCTCAGCCTATGTACACATACATAGCACTTTCTGGATTTGAGCAGTAGACTCTGTATTCCTCACTTTTTGGTATTGAATTATCTGCATAATTACACTACCTGCACTATCTATGCTGATATTTGATTTGCACCTGTCCATTACATGTGATCTATTTCTATTGTGATTATCAAGGACATACCAGTTTATAGCTGAAGAGTAGATTGTATGAGATGAACCAGAAAAAATCGATTACGTTTTAAATGGGCTGTAGTCTTCGGCTGAGGACATGGTCCTATTATTGACCAAACAGTCTAGTGTGGGAATCGTCTCGATTTTCTCATGAATGTTAAGTTCCCTGAAAGTAGCATTTTTGAATAAATTTCTATCACTTTGAGCTAGCTAAATAAATAGCTCCATTACATCACATTCAATAATGATCCAGCATAGAGCACTTGAGCACATCTCTCAATGATATTTATTCTCCTCATATATATATATATATATATAAAATATGTAAAATCATAGAAAAGTTTGGGTTGGAAGGGACC
>VXBO01003521.1:426435-477314 GCA_013400135.1 Rhinoptilus africanus | reverse complement strand
AAAATTCTTCCTTATATTTAGTCTGAATCTACCTTCTTTTAGTTTAAAACCAATACTCCTTGTGCTAACTCTATTGGCCTGATTAAAAAGTTTGTTGCTATTGGCCTTCTTGGCCACCTGTGCACACTGCTGGCTCATATTCATCCCGCAGTCGACCAACACCCTCAGGTCCTTTGGTTTGTCTTCTGATACAGAAATTCACAGAAGTACCTTCCTCTTCACGAAACTAGCAGCAGCCTAATCGCCAACCAAGCAAAATTACAAGTACTTTTTGGAGGAGGAGAATGTGAATAAGAAATCTTATGTAACTATATAACAGATTGAAGACATTGAGGAACTGTGGTGATAAACATGAGAAAAGAAACTATGCAAATTGAAATAGAAATATATTAATTTCATAATAATTAAGTCATAGGTCTATGGGAGAAATGTTCTCCTGCATTCTATTAATAAAAACTAACTTGTTTTGTCAGTAAATAAGAGGGTTTTCTGCACCCTAAATTTCATCGCAACATGCTACCCTGCTTGCCTTCAAGAAAAAGCAAACAAACAAAAAACTGCCTTAGAAATTCAACTTCGCATTACTCATCATACTAAGTGCTTCAACTTGCCTGATGGCTCTGAGAAAGTGCTAAATCATTTATTTATATGGTAAAAACAATAAATGGCCTTGTTTAACATAAGATGTAATATATTCGTTTCATACTTTAGGTGGATAGTAAATCCAGCTAACATAATCAGAAAATGACAGTCCTACACATGGTTCTGTAAGAGCTCTAGGAATGAAACATGGAAGAACGACATCATTTTTATCAGTGGCAGTTGGAGGCATCAGTCAGTTCAGGGGAATGTCATGTTAAAACCTTCCTGCTAAGAGATGAGTTAAACACTTCACAATCACTTAAAGTATTAAATCACACAGCAGATGCTCGCTTGATCCATCTGTGTTCTTTCCCCTACTTGCTCATACATGCCCGACAATATGATAAGCAATAGTTAGATCGTGCTATGCTTTGAAATCAGGTTATCACTTCAACCTGTATTTACTTTGAGAAATGTGTTCTAAATTCAGTAACTTGATGAAAATCTGTATTTTTAATCCTATTCTTATAAGGGAAGTTCAAATTACTAGGACAGTACCAGAATTTTTCCCTTGAAGTTCTCAGATGCGTCCTAGCTTAATAAGAAAACAAAGCCATCTCCTCATTTAATACAGTTTGTAGAACTAGAGCACCCTAAAATGAAACTTGGAGCTAAACTATACTGAGGTTTGTATTTTCTTACTAAGCTGAATAGTCATATTTGTTTTTTATTAAATGCTGTATTGTAGCAATCTCAAAATTTAATGAATTCAAGAGTGTTCCTGCTTCTATTTTCTAGGAAGCCTTTTAAAAATTTCTAGGAGCCTTTTAAAAATTTTTAGCATCACACTGCTAATAATATTTTTTTCCAAAGCTCAGTATATTTGCAGTATGAAGGGAAGATCTTTGTTTATTTACATGTTCTTTCAGTCTAGCTGTCTACTATAATGAAAGTATTTCATCCATTTAGAGCTGTTCATTTGAAGTAAAAGAACAAACAGTAACTGAAAAATTCAAAATTTAATTTTATTTCTACCTTGTGGGGAAAAAAAAGAAAAGTTATGAAGTTCTCATTATAAAGATTGAAAAGTAAAAGGGTTTTATTTTCAAACTTGTGTAGTTATCCTAATATGTAGTTAGTTGCCCAGCATGAATACATGAATGTATATATGCATATCTGGGCATCTAAGATCTTGAAATTTTGGCCAAGGATGACTTTGGCTAAATTCTGTTAATTCTGATAACTGTTATTCAAGAACAGATATATGTTTTCACATGTGATGGGTATGTCAGGAAAAAAATGTGAATTCATTTAAAAAATGCAACAATTCTGCCTTGGTTGTTTTCAGTTCAGTTTCAGTTTTCTGCCTAATAAGGTCTGAGATAACTCTCAAATCAAGTTGTGAACAAGGAATGCACCATTCCTCAGTCTGTAAAATATCAACAGAAAAACAAAATTTCTCACAATGTATGCCAAGTTATACACTCTCTCATATAAGCATATACAAAGACAATATGTATTTTACTCAGCAAAAAATATCAAATATGCCTTAAAGTTACACTAGATGGCAAATAAATATTTTAGAGGCTGTGCTATAGAGGCAAACTCTGATTAATATGATGCTTGAGATCAATTGACTTGAGTCAGTCTTCCCTGGTGATAGAAAACATCTTTTTATAATTACTTATAAAAAGTAAACATGACCTGATGTTTCATGTTTCTGTGTTTGGGGGGAAAAAAAGACAGCACAAGGCATTTGGTAGCATGTAGGGAAGAGTTGTACTGAGTAATTTGGTGCAGTTCTCACTCACACTGAAGTTAAAGCTCTGACCATGCCTGGTACATGACTAGATTTTAAATGGTATTTAAGGATGCATATCTGGATTTTGGGGAGGTGGGGGCTGTGTGATTCTGCAGTAAATCAAGCGTTGATGAAACGGGCTAGTCTCAATGCAATTAGTGCCTCTCAGTCTAATTTTAGCTGTTGTTACTACAGTGCTTGTAGGAGGAAAGCATGTCTCCTTCCCTTGCTTCTCGTTCTTCATCTGATGGAAAATGACAATGCCATATGCTAGTGAAATATGCTGAGACACATTTCAATATGTTGAAAAATACATGAGACTTCAAGACTATTTCCAGATCCCATTAATATATTACAGTTTCATTGCACAGTAATAATGGGCTGAACATTACATATAGAGGCAAGAGTTGCTATTTCCTACAAAATATGAAAAGGTGTACAGTTGGCTCAATACCTGTGTTGCTATTTCTGGAGAAAAACTTTGGCTGAAGATCTCCACCATGGAATATAACCTAACCTCACTGTAACAACCCTACACACCTACCTCAAAGGAAACCAATTAGAGTAATTAGAACGAGATTGAACTCTGACTGACCTGCATATAATGACCATACTTGGTTTTCTCTCTCTTTATGAAGCTTTTAGATCTATAGAGAGTGAAAATGTGCACATAAAATGCTTGTATTTCTTTAAAAGCACCCCTTAAAGGCTGATGTGCTCCATCCATAAGTTTCCCCAAAGTTCTGAATATTGATGTTCAGTTCAGAGAGGGACTTATTATGCTGAACATCAACTTACCAAATCCTGTTAAAGTGAAAACCTTGATATAATGTTTAATAGCATAAAGTGAGACTGCTGCAGTGAAGTTAGATATGTGCCTAAAGAAAATAAGTGATTTAGCAAGAAACTTGAAATCTTTAATCTTACATATAATTTCTTAAAAGTGTGTTTATAGTGGAGAATAGAGTTTTTCAGCTCTGAGAGAAAAAATAAACAAAAGCAATATCAAAATGAAACAGATATTTTTGGTTTGAGATGTTTATTTTCTTCAAAAGGGAAAATCAGCAATGAGTCATTCCAGCAGCTGGTGCCAAAGCTGGGTTAGTCACACGCCTGTGACCCTCTTAACATGGGTCCAAACACCAAAAGGTTCCTGAAGGAACTAAAACCAGAAGTCCATAAAATTTACAGAAGTCCATGACCAGTAGATATTATATATATATTCAAGACACCTCCATATTACCATCTTTTCTACATGTGCCCATGCTTCTGACCAGTGCTTCCTGCATCTGTATTGTTGGTTGGGCATTGCATCAAGCTGAATTAAGGTTAGTTTACTGACAACAGCTTTAAGTAGTGCTTACACCCAGCAATATGTATTACCCTGTGAACTGTTTGTGTCACTGATCCCAGCAAGTATGGCAGTGTCCATCTTTTCTGCACACTTCCGATGTGCAGCAATTCCCTTTGGGATTATATTGCAAAGCCATTTTTCCTTTCCAGGTTGGGAAATTCAGTTGGTCTTCTAATGAGCTCAGGAAACTGAAAATATTATGGATTGCTCCTTCAAACTGCTTTCAGACTACTCATAGTAGCTAAGAGAAGCAGGCTGATTTCAAAGAGTAAGTTGTTGCTTACTGTGCATGGACGGCTGAGAAGTCAAATCCCTGATGATGAGTCGAATTCTATCCTTCTAGCCAAATGACTGCAGTAAAGTACAGTCTTTGGATGCTGAGTGAGCTTTTCACCCCTCTCCAGTAGCTTTGCCAGCACCTTTTGCATTTAACTTCGGCCCAGTGCCTGGCTGGGAAAGATCAGGGCTGTCATGATTCGTACCACACTGCCACAGGTTAAATGATGTGGGTCCGCCTGATCCATGGCGGAGAGCCCTGAGTGCTCTCACATATGTCGTGTGCGTTGCTGAGATGGCAATGCTGGCTCCTGAACACACCGACAGCCAGGGATTAGTTACATTTAATTGCAAACTCAAGAAACCGAACAGTTGGTAATGTTTATTTAAAATGTTGAAATCGTTGCAAATGATGATAGATCGCAGCCAGACAATGATGTGTGGTGTCTCAGTGACCCTGCTCCACAGGAAAAACATTAAATCATCTGGGAAATCATTTTAATTCTAGCAACAAGAGGAGTGGCTATTTACAAGCCTGCAGTGGGTCAGCCAGGCTATCTGTTCTAAAAGGGAAAAAACCAGTAGCCAAGGATTCAGTATTTGCAATTGTTTCACCCCTTCAGTTTAGTAAATTTTGTTATTTTTATTAGGATGTACTTATTAGAACAAGCTCAAAAGAGCCTGGTTCATTACAGCTATGGAGGGGAGGGAGGAACTAAACAAAATGTATTCATATGTCAAAATGAAAGGCAATTTCATCAGTATTTTTCTCCACTAGTCCATGCACTGTCAATGCTTTATCTTACCCATCTGAAAGTTTTGTTTAACTTGAAAAGTGTGATTATACACTGTCCAGGGAAACAGGTAGAGAAACTTATGGGCACACATTTTTATTATGAAGCAAACTTAGTTTACTTGAATTCTGGTTATGGCCATCAGTTTCTTCTGGGTGTGCACAAGTTTCAGTTTACCACAATCTCTCCTTTTTTTCTTTTTTTTTTCTTTTTTTTTCTTTTTTAAATAAACTCACAATTACCTAGATGAAGAAGAGTTGCTGAGATGATTGAATTCTGACGCCGAAATAAGCATTGTTGACATAATTCTTTTTCATACAGAAATCAAGAAAGTACACTCCACCTTGCCCCTGGGACAGTGCGCGCAAGCTCAGTTGCAGAAGCTCACTTGACAAGTGGTAACTTGTTAAGCCTTTAACAGATATTGGTGAGTGATGTGTCAGAATTCAAAAGCTCTGACTGGCTCTTAGATTTGGCAGTGACAAAAATCAGTGGTTCTGAGCTAGCCAGAAACCTGCCAAAGTTAGGAGAGCTGTTTTTCTGTGCTATTTCTAAACTTTTCTTTCTCCCACCATATTTTCACTTTTCGTATCGAAACAAACCTCTAGTGAGGAAAATTCACTTTAAACATTATAATGTTACATTTCTACACCCCTAAAGCCTCCATTACCTTCAATAACACCACCCAGGTTTATGTTAAGCTATTTGGGTACTGAGAAGAAGGTATTGGGAGACTGTGGTGGTGATTATCATTAGTCCTATTCTATCTACTTGATAAGCTAAGATTTCTTACAGCTCTGGAAATTGGCACATATTTAGTTATATGTAAACATACCCTCTTCTCATATATGTTGTTTGGAAATTCAACTCACCGTTGTTATGTGCTACAGGTCATCTGCACAGTTAAAGTGTAGAATTGATAGAGCAACATACAGGAACCTTGCTAGCCTTCCACATGTAATCCTGATGGTCCTTCATAACAGCTTTACACAATCTAAGAGTATTCAGCCAAAAGACAACCAGACTCCAGAATGTATATGAAAACAAGCATGGTATAACATAGTAGTCTGATCTGTTCAACAATTTCTAATAATAGTTTTCATACTGTACTCAGCTTTTGTCTGCTCTTGATGTTTCTGTTGTTTATTTGTGCTGATGTAAGTTAAAGTAGAATGGGTCTGCGATACCACGAAGTCTTTCAAATGAGCCATTGCCAGATCAATAAGAACATACAGCAAAATGTGTAGTCATTAGTGATCAGTTACAGCTCTACCACAGCCTACCAGTTTGGAACCAGTTTTACTGACGTGAGGTACACAGTAGCATGGTGGGTTGACCCTGGACAGCAGCTACACACCTACACGGATGCTCACCAACTGCCCACCCCCACCATGGGATGGGGGAGAGAACAGGAAGAGCGAGAACGAGAACACTTGCAGGTCAAGACAAAGTCAGTTTAAAAGTGAAGGAAAGAGGAAACCAAATCAACAAACCAACAACTGTTGCAATGGCAATCACTCACTCGCCACTTCCCACAAGCAGACCAGTGGCCAGAGAGTCTCTGAGCAATAGCTACCATGGAAGACAACCTCCCCACACCTTTTCTTAATTTATTGCTGACCATAACATCATGTGGTATGAAAGATCTCTTTGGCCAGTTTGGGTCAGCTGTCCCAGTTGTGTCCCCTCCCAGATTCTTGCCCACCCCCAACCTTATTGCCTATGGAGGCAAAGTGAGAAACGGAGAAGACTTTCAGTCTGTAAGCACTGTTCACCAACAGCCAAAACACTGGTGTGTTATCAACACTACTTTAGTCACAAATCCAAAACACAGCACCGTATGGGCTCCTATAAAGAAAATTAACTCCATGCCAGCCAGATCCAGTACAAGTAAACAGAGTGCTTAATACCTAATCTATTGGAAATAGACTTGAATTCAGTTTGTGAATGGACTGCAGAAATTAATCTTACAAAAGGATGTGCAGGTCATTTCTTGGAGACCATGACTACAGTTTGCTATTTTTCTGCTAATTATGTAGACAACAGCTGCTCAGAGTGCCCGGTGCCTCCTGGCAGGCTCCTCGTCTGTAGAAAATAGCATGTGTGTCCTGGGGGAGTAGGAGAGGAGCAGCAGGAGCTGGTTTGCGCTCAAGTCTCCACATGTGTTGAGGTTAGGAGACAACTGTGTTGTGCACTTAGTTTCAGGAACTAAAAAACATTTCTGGGTTTTGTGGTACAGATGTAGTCCCCAAAACCCCCTTTTTTTCCTCTAAGACTGTCCAACATCCTATGGTCGACTCAGAGCCGGAGGACAGTCTCATCCACGGCTGAACTTGAATGTGATGCTTTCATCCACAAGGCATTTAACCACCCAAAGACTTTCAGTGATATAAAGCCAGGTATTAACTCTAGCATCTAGGTGAAGCAAAGTGTATTTCTAGGTTTGTAAACAGGGAAAGGAAAAGGAGATTCACAGACTTAAAGAGTCAATGTAGTGTGCTTAGACCTTGTTTAATACCTTCTCTGTAGCTTGACACAGCCCTACCTTTCGTTAGCAGTTCTGCAGATCTGTATTCACTTGCATTGACTTTCATTTCAAGAAGGCTGAGCTGTTCCTGCAGCAGCTGTGATATAACTGTTATGAGTGTGACGGTGTATAATGCATTCTGTTAATAGACAGAGGAATTATGTTTTGCAGGATATGTTGGAGGAACTCTGCCTCATACCTTTGTACAATTTCAACTCAGCAGTCAACAGAGAACTGAGTTTTGTGTTCATGAAAGCACTGCATGGCTTCCTGAATTGCTTCTTATGAGCCTAATCTGAATGCAAACTGCAGCTCTGTGTTCATTATAGGTACTATAAAATAGCACTAAGTGTTGAAATTTATAACTGACTGCATTTGCTATAAATGATGTGTGCTTTATTGCCTGTTAATGCACAGTTGCTGCAGTCAAATTTGCAGTCTTGTTATTTTATAACGTTTTACCGTGCATATTAGAACAGGATGCTCACACTGGCGTAGTTAAGAATGAGTTGCAGTTTCCATTACAAACCTCTGTCTTCAGTCGTAAAGACTCACTTGCTGCTTTAACATAGTGCATGAATTTTAGATCTGCATTTTTTCCTTAGGAGCATCCAGATTGTCTAATTCTAAATAATTTATGTATAAACACAAGAGAGCGGGGCATGTGTTGGAATTTGGATTAATTTTCAATCTTGTGTTTAAAAATGCTGGTGGTTTCAATTTAAACAAGGAAAACAGTTGTTTACAGGAGCTGTTCCAGTTTAGTGAAGTGAACTCTTCTCCACTCTGTTTTCCCAGAGAGTAATCGAGGGCCTACATGATGTAAAGTCATAATGACCTGATGTAGAGCTGCATTTTAAATGAATTAGTCCAGTTGGTCAGCGGGGCTTCTGCCTTAGTGAAGAGTACAGGACCAATTTTATTGTGAGTTGAAGTCCATGTAAACAGATGTTTTATGAATGCTTAATAAGGAAGAAATCCAGATAATCCTCCTATAAAATCATGCTACATTCATGCTACATTTTGCCTCTGGAGACTTCATTGCAGTAGACAGAGAAGGGAGGTACTGCTTGCTGCACTTATTGTCTAGAATGGGGGTCACAGGTACTAAGCAGGCAAAACACATGGTATTAGCTAGTGACTCAATACCAGAGAAAGGACGAATGGAGACTGATGGTTAGTTACTGGGCAATACTGGGTTTTAGGCTAGCCCCTCTGTTTTGGTTGTTTGGGTTTTTTTGCTTTCCTACCTGTAGCTCAAGTAAAAGTCAGAATTTCGTAATCAGTAAATCTAAATGTGGCTGGTATAGCTCTGGAAGACTACGGAGATGTGTATCTCTGCCCCAGTCTTAGTAAAAAATCATGGAACATTTGTTGGGAAAAGAAAATGATAGGGCAAGAGTGGAAGTCCATGCTCCAAGACTTGTTCAAATGCAAGATTTTTGTCAAACCAGAAGCACTCTGTGAAATTCCGTAGGAGTCTGTTGAAATGAAAGGTTCACCATGGACAGCATCAAGGTGAAATAGGGCCTAATGTTCCATTGAGATACTATCTGAGGGGGAAAATGGAAAATAAGTAGCTTAATGTGTTTTTCCATGAAGTCATGTACTAATCAACTGGGTAGAAGTTTGTGTGCTCAGCACAGCACCTTCCCAAAATGTTAGTGACTCTTAAGGAAGACAAATCAGGGGCTAGAGCATGTTCCATAACATTCCTCTGGGCAGCTCTCTTTGCATATATTGGGAAATGGTGGAAGTGATTAGCCTATCAAAATCTTGCTATCTGAGAACATTTCAGGTAAAAATGAGGCACGAGTCACATTCCCAATGACTACTGCTGAGCTGCTGTGTCACAACGGGGACTTCCATTTCCTCTGCAAAATACCTGGAAAACACCATAAAGACTCCTTGATTGCTCAAAAGGCAGTGGGACATATGGATGCAGAAGAATTGCAAAATACTCTTGTCAATGTCATTGTTTCAAGGGCCAAATATTTCCTGAGCTGAGAGAGACAGGGGTAACACAACCTGTGCAGATCTTCTCCACCCTTGCCCAGAGCCTGCATGCCAAGGTGGCCCTTCATCTGCATCCTCACCCTGCACTGGTGATTGCTCATTAAAGAGGACTTATTTTGTTTAACAAGAAAATCCCCTGCATCGTCTTCTGTGTCAGTCAGCTTCCCTTGGACTTCCCCTGACTTACAGCATTCTGTTTCTGGGAGCTGCTGACAGCCCCCAAGGCAGAGTTAAGCTGAGCTGAGGACAGCTGGAAAAAAAGGCAGTTTCCATCTGCATAGCCTTTTTATTGCATCTCAACTTTGCTCCAAATACTTTTTCCTTTCCAAAGGATGAGTTAAGCAATGCTTTGTAGTGACAGGGCCATCTTGAAAATAAGCATTTGCTGACAAAGGCAAGTCGTTCAGCAGAAGAAAGACCCACAGAAGAAGGTGTGGGCAGTATCAAAGGGGGCTACAACTCGTGTCCCGACTTAACCTCTTCACCCAACGTTTAATACCCACCACTGGAGGGGGTGGATGAAGTGATCCCAGAGGAAAAGCTGCGGTGCTCTTAGCTGGACCAGCCCAGGGTAGGCAGCACTGGGGGGTGCAGAGCTGAGCAGCAGCCACCGACCCCTGCCCATGCCACCATCCCTGCTCCCCCAGTACCAAGCAGGACTCCGAAACCACGCATGCAGGACCACTAAACGATGTGGGTATTTTCCACTAGACATGTCTTTCCATCAGGAGGGGCAGAAACAGCCAATCTATTTAGCACTGTGAATTCTTTGTTCATCTACCTACACAGCTGACCCGCTTTTAATGACACATTCAGTAACTGAAGGTGACAGAGGAGCCATGAGATTAGTACAATTTCTTGCCCTTTCCAGTTGTTTCACATATAACACGATTAGGAGCAGTGACAGTATTCACGGCACTTGTGAGATCCATGTGGAACTTATTTTCCAGCCACCTTGATTGTGATCTGGCAATGACAATAATAACGTTGTTCATGTAGTGGCAGTGCTATAACCATGAAGGTCTAAGGATGTAAACAGTGCAAGGTCTGGGGAAAGTGGTTGTAGCTTTTATTAGACTTACTAGATGCAGCTAAAAATACAGATAAGCTTCCAGGCATGCAAGACTTGAGACCACATACAGACATCTGTATTCTCCATCTATGAGCAAGTCTAATAAAAATAAAAAAGGAGAGCTCACTATGTAACCTTTCTCCTTTCTGTCAGAGGTTAACGGTTCTTAAGGATGCTGTAGTTTGGCTCAGACAGACAGTAAGGTAGCGAAAAAAAATCTTGAGGATGAATGTGTTTTCTGCTGTACTTTGTGGGGTGAACCCTGGATGACTGCTGCTCCCTCTCTGCACAGAAGTCACCTGTGCAGTGGATGCTGAACTTCCCTCCAGCACAGCTCAGGGGAAAAGCCGTATCTGCCAATGCAGCCTGAAAACAGGGGTACTGCCTTTGATACTGATGCATTGGGATCAGCTTCAGGAGATGTTAGTGTACAGATCCACAGCTCTGGCTCTCCCTCTGCCTGCTCCAGGCTGAGGTGTAGATAGAGGCAGCCCAGCACATAGTTCTGTATTGTGCAGCCCAACAGAGTCCAGTTTCAAGATATTTCCACAGCTGTGATATCTGCAGCACATATTTATTCCAATTCAGTTGCCATCAGTTCTTCCATGGCTCTTCCACAGGACTCAGGTGTGGCCCTGTGTGGAAATCCTATGCTTAAATCTTGTTTCTAATGAAAGAAAAAAAAAACAAACAACAACAACAAAACATCAAAGCAAGCTGAACACCAGCATGAATACAATGTCTTGTGGGTACTTAGTGCACCAGATAAATATGATTTCATAGAATAATAGAAGAGAATCATAGAACAGGATCATTTAATAGTTTGGGTTGGAAGGGACATTTAAGGGTCATCTAGTCCAACACCCCTGCAATGAGCAGGGATATCTTCAGCTGGGGCAGGTTGCTCAGAGCCCCATCCAACCTCACTGTGAATGTTTCCAGGGATGGGGCAGCTACCACCTCTCTGGGCAACCTGGTCAGTGTTTTACCACCCTCGTGGTAAAAAATTTCTTCCTTCTATGTAGTCTAAATCTACCTTCTTTCAGTTTAAAGCCATTACTCCTTGTCCTATCACAACAGACCCTGATAAAGTTTGTCCCCATCTTTCCTGTAGGCTCCCTGAAAGTTCTGAAAGGCCACAATAAGGTCTTCCTGGAGCCTTCTCTTCTCCAGGCTGAACCACAACAACTTTCTCAGACTATCCTCATAGGAGAGATGCTCCATCCCTCTGATCATTTTTGTGGCCCTCCTCTGGTCCTACTCCAACAGGTCCATGTTTTTCTTGTGCTGTGGATTCCAAAGTTGGACACAGTACTGCAGGTGGGGTCTCACAAGAGCAGAGTAGAGGGACAGAACCACCTCCCTCGATGTGCTGGCCACGCTGCTTTTGATGCAGCCCAGGATACAGTTGGCCTTTCATCCTGTGCCTTATGATATCTGTTTGCAAAGAAACAGTGTAAAAATTATGCTGTTGTAGAAAAGCACCCCGTAGAAGTATTGTATAAATCTGTTAGATGCAAATGATCTCTTCCTAAAAGCATAAATGAGTTAAACTTAATTTAACTTCCCTACCCAAGATAAACTACTGCAATGATTAAACACAGCTCAGGAGCCAATTTGTACATGGTGTTACTAAACTATCTATAAATTGAAGACAAGTCAGCATGGATTGAAGAGAAAATAAGATCCAAATTTAAAAAAATGTTGAAAGAATATCAAGGGAGTACAATCACAGTGCCAGAGGGAGAAAACAGTAAATTTAAAGTAACAAGGGAAGTACAACTTGCAAAGTGGAACTGCTACATCCTGCCTGTCTTTTTAAAACATCTGAATTTTATCTCTACATGAATATAATCTTGCAGGTTTAGTCTGACAGGACATGTATTTCCAATAACACTGCATAAGCAAAAGCTTGAGGAAAAACGTGGTGCTCGATCTGGGACTAAGCCAAACCTTTAATGAGGATGGGCACACACAAGGTGGGCAGCAGCACCTCCAGTTATGAGACGTCTGGGTTAACGTAACATTTAAGCACCTGTGGGCTTTTTTCTCTTTTTATTTCACTTTCCTAGGCACCAGTGTTATTTTTGTTTGGTTTGGCTTTTTGCATATATTTTTTATATGTATATATAGACATACACACAAATTAATATATATTTTTTTATTTTTGCCCACACTGTTGGCTTTAAACATGTATTCTGCTGGATAATATCACACAATGAATTTTGCCAGAGTAGAAAAGATTGTCCCCACTCACTCCTGCCTTTATCTACTATTTTTGATGTTCCAGGTCTGAAGTGACAGAGCAACTGTAGGTGATAGTTTAAAAAACACAGAGACTTCCTTACTGAAAATACAGACAAAGCATAAAACTTTTCTCTAGCTTTACAGTTAAAAATGAACTAAAATACTTGATCCATTTAAGACCCTTGAATTCTGAGAAAATTCAAACCTAAAATAAAAATGACAATTCCATTTTCAAGATTTTCTCAGGCAGGAATAGACATTTTAGGCTGAAAGAGGTATTGCTGCAGAGATTGTGACTTCAGATTTACACATCAACTGAGCCAGAATTTTTCAGGATTTCCATTTAGGACTTTCCTGAGTGCATTCTCCCTAGATGCTATTTTAGGTGCCTGAGGGTTTTTTTTTTAGTTTCTGGACATCAGATATATCTGAAAAACTTATGAACCCTCAGCCAAAAGAATTGCTCAAAAACTGCTGGTAACAATAGATTCTTATCTTTTTTATAGGCCAGTCACTGAAAAGGAAAATGTAATTTTTGGCAATTTTGTGGCAGGAGGAAACATGCCATTTAACCAGTTTGAAATGCTTTTCACATTTAGTAAGGGTTCACGTTTAGGTAAACTTTTCAATTAGTTACAGGAGGTATGTTATAAACAGACATTATAAAAAGGAAAGAAAACCTACAAGACTGAGTGTCTGGAAAAATACTTCCTAAATGTGAAGTTCATTAAGCTGCGGTAAAATATCCCAAGAGTAGCAGTGGTCAGCTGCTCAGCTCTTCGGTCAAATAAAGTAGTCTGGATAAAGTATTGCGAAATACACTTCAGGGAACAATTTTGTAGTAGTCAGGAAAACGGAATAGGCTAACTAATAGGTCTTTTTCATTTCCATGTTCTATTACAGTATGGTTGTTTGAAGCAAATTTGTGTATTTAACCTCCGGCTCATGAGTCTGAGGAAGCTGTTGCAAGATCTATGTAGCCATTAAAATGTATACAAAGGTATAATGGAATCTAAATTTAAATGAGAAGGAAACGCAAAAAGGCTTAGGTAGAAAGTATCTATGTGTAAAGTTAAAGTCCTGGTCATCTGTGACTTATTTGGTAATTTCAAGAAGCTTCTGGCATTTTGATAGGAAAGCATTTCCAGCAGCCTTTTAGGAAGCTTTAATAACTAATAGCAAATTCTCACTGCAACCAGCCTAAATGAACATCTTTTTAATGACCTTCTGTCTCTTTAATCGGCACCTTTACAGCTGAGAACTGAACAGAAGTAAAGAGTTTAAATGTCACTCAGGTTTACATCTTTTTCAAGTCACCTAGGGTAACAAATTGACCAGTGTCTGTGCAAATTAGGTGATATGTTCATGTGGGCATGACTGCCTTGATTGTGGTAAGGGTGGGAATGACCCTGAATTGTGCTGGTTAGACTAAGGTTTGGAGTTGGCTGCCTGTCTGGCGAAAGGGATTTCTGTCCCTTTTGCAACCATCTTATTTCATCAAAGCTCCTCCATTAGGCTGTGCTTGTAATGGAGTTCTTAAATTGGCTGTGTAGAGGGCCCCCTGTGTTTATATTGCATGGCAATAGCTGAGCTCCAGAGGTTATCACTAGTTTACATCAGCAAAGCCCCAGTGAACAAGATGTGCTTCCTTACATTTGGTACTTTTCTCCAAAGAAATTTGGAAGCGATGTGCTGAAGTGCTTTGAGGCCACCTTGGCTGCACCAAATGCTTCTCCGCTTTCTGTGACGGAGTGTGTGTCTCTGTTGGGCAAACATCTTGGACAGACACCTCACCCTAATGTTGGTATTTTGCGTTGAGTCTCCACATTACCATGGCTCAGTTTCACATTGACTCTGCTCACACTAAGGAAAAGAAGTGCCTTCCTGGCTGCTAACCATGCCAACCTCTGCATAGCCAGAGCTGAGCTCTCTCCTTCTGCCAGTGCCTCCATAGGGAGCGAAACTCAGCAGCTCAGGTCATGCTTTCTGTGATATCCCCTGCTGTAAGTCATACAGGTTCAAGTGACAGGTTCATTGCCTTCCAGTTATAGGGTCCTGTAGGGCTTCTTTTAATGATGCACACGGAGGAACAGGAAGCACAACATACATATTCACAGAGACTCCATGGGGCACTTCGGGGTAAGCATTGCCAAATAGAGCTCTTTGTGCTGATATCAGCAATAGCTACCCAGTAACCCAGCAGGTTTTTGCAATAATGAGACAATAATGAGACCAAGGACAGCTGATAGCTCAGTCAGAGATGTCACATAGTTAATTAAAACAATGGTCCCCAGCTTTTCCTACAAGCTCAACAGAGGGAAAACAGCTGAACGGGCCCCTGCTACGCCTTGCTATGACATGCTGAAACGGCACGTGTGCCTTGCTCAGGAGTCATGCTCATTACAGTTGTTCTTACAAGAAGCTTTACCCCATGTAATTTGGACCACTGAGGCATTAAGAATGTCTAAAGCTCGCTCTCTTTTAGGTTCCGTTTTTGATGGAGTTTAATTTCTGTTTCATTTAAGTACATTTAATGATATTCAGAGTTGCTCGGTGCCTTCCAGCAGCTGCCATGGAAGTGCCAGCTGCGGCTCCTGCAGTCTGTCTTTGCTCTCCATTCAGGCTTCTGGTGCAGCTCAAGATTCAACTCTTTTATTCTTTTTGTCAAATGCTGTATTCTCTTCGTCTGGTGCCTCTGGACAGTAGCATAATTCTGACACCAATAGTTGTTATAAATAATATAGCTCCTGCTCTGGGGAATGAAGTCGAGACAAAAGGAGGCATTGTGCATTGAAAATAGCAGGAATGCAGCAGATCTGTCTTGCAAGACCACCAGCCCTAGGTGAGCTATTGTGGAAATTCACTCGGCTTCAATTTGCCTGTGGCTTCTGTCCTTCAGTTGGGAAAATATAATGGATTTTCAATTATTCTTCAGACTTTAGGACATATAAAACTTGAGTATTTTGTGATATATGTCCATGATAAACCTATGTATTTACCACAGATCTTAGCAAAAAGACCCTTGCCTAACAATTGTGTCCCTTTTTGTTTTATAAAATATGCAAGGACACACAAAGGGAGGCATTCCTTAAAAACTGCAAGTCTGGCTTCTTAATTTTTAGGTTTAATTCCCAGTGCCAGGGAACTTTTGGGGTTCAGTTTGTGCTCGCACCCTCTGTAATACTTCAGGGAGGAAAACTCATCTGTTTTTTCTTATGGTACCTAGACCAGAAGTTTGGTAACATTTCAATTCCCACTTTACTAGTCTTCAGTTTTCAGTTTCTACCCCTTGACCTCTGGCTTCAGGACTCAGCAGCAGGATGCTTCTCCTTTTATGCCACAGTTCATTACGTTAACCATTTCTGTGTATTCATTCTATGTACTTGTTCCCAGAGAGACTGTGGTGGGTGTTATCTATTTTTAGAAGTAAACAGTGACAAATATTTCCATCTGGAGAATAGTCAAGAAGTTGCTTCAGTTGAATCTAAAGTTTGGCTCACAGGGAAACAGACCTTTACCAACCTCTAAAGTGGAAAATTAGAAGACAATTTAAGATAGGACTGAAGAGGATTTTCAATGGCTGCTCTGTCTGCCAGACATCTAATTGTCACTGACATTTTTCTGGGAAAGTTTTAGGCCCCTGACTAGTCTTTAGCACCTTTGAAAATCTCTCTTGCCTGTGTTGTACATGCCATGTGGAAACAATTCTGATTATCCCAGAGCTGCTTTCCTTAGGATAGCCTAAATGCAGCCATTTAAAAGGCACACGACTCCAATGAGCACTCCCTGGTAGCCCATTTCCGTAAAGCCTTAAAGGCAGGGATGAATCCCACATGAAAACTCATATAAGACAGAGCACTGCTGTTTGAATAGCAAAACCAGCAAGGTTATTACTTTGAGGAAGCAATGGAAGTTGTCACTACAGTGTGTCAGAATAAGGTTAAGTGAGCTAAAGACTGCAGGCCTATTTAATTAAGTAAATAGACTATCAATCACAAGAATAACAGTCCTAAATAATAGGTTTATAAATGTTGCAATCTTCTTCCACAGATTCCAGTGTTGTCCTATTTTTGTCATGCAGAACTGGAGATTTTCACCAAGGAATCAATTCTCAGCAGAACAGAGGTTACAAGCTCCTGGCAATTTAGTGAAAAAAATGGCCAGATCCTCAGAATAAGTTTGACACTTAAAATGAAGAGATAGATACTGTATCATCAGTCCCAAGTGTGCCAAAGTCATGGGTGACTTCAGAATTTTAAGTTTTCAGAAGGTAATAAATATCCTCTAGTTTCTTTTGTTTCTCTGTAACTTCTTCATTCATGTTTTCAGACTGGAAGAGTCTGTAACTTCTTCATTCATGTTTTCAGACTGGAAGGGTCTGGGAGCTGTTTTTATATATATAACCAAAAGATGAGCTTCTGTTACAATTACGTAGCTCTTGTAGCTTGGTTCAAATGAAAACACAAAACTGCAGAACCTCTGAGATAAGGTCATGAGGGCTAGCAACAGACTGAGTTGCTTAACAAATTTCAGGGAGAAGGTACAACAATAAATTCAAGGTGCTAGGAGTAATTTTTAATGGAGATGCCTTAGATATGATGCTAAATTCTGAAGTATTCAACAGATTTCTTATAACTTGTTTACAATCCACAAATCATCTTCCCCTGCATCCCATAATGATGCCACCCCTCTGTAGGCAGTGACCCCTTCCATGGTAATGGGCGTCCAGTGGTCTGAGGAGGTGACTGGGTCTTCCCCACCTGCCAGTGTGCCCCTCTGTTCCTTCATATGTGGGGATGAACAGGTAAATCCCACAACCCGGCAGTAATGACCATGTAAAAAATCAGATCTCAGCTACGCTTCGTGTGCTTATAGAATGGCAGAAAAGTTGCCTTAGGACCTTTGTCTGCAGTAAAGAATTATAAATATGTGTAAATAATCCCTAAATAGATGTTTATGTTACTTTTGGGGTTTTTTTTTTAATCCAAAGAGGGCAATTTTCCACCATTCTTGATTAGTCTGTGCTGCTGTTTATCCAGCCTTAGACTGGTATTAAAGAAACTTTCTAACTCTAAGCTGCTTTTACTAAAGGTTAAATCTTGCTGGTCCTACTCTGAGCAGCACCAGAGAAGTACTGTTTGTTCTTCTGGAAGACACACTAACAGAGCTGTAATGCTGCTGGCTTAGTTGAAGAAATTCTTTACAATGGGAGTGTGAGACACTGGCACAGGTTGCCCAGAGAGGTGGTGGAGGCCCCATCCCTGGAGACATTCAAGGCCAGGCTGGATGAGGCTCTGAGCAGCCTGATCTAGTTGGAGATGCGCCCCACAGCCCCCTCACACCCCCCCCCGGCAACCTGCAGGGGGGTTGGACTATATGACCTTTAAAGGTCTCTTCCAACTCAACACATTCTGTGATTCTAAAGTGAACCTTTTCCTCCTGTCTTGCCTTCCTTTTGAGCTGTGAGAGGAAGCAGGACTCAGTGCAACGGTCAGTATGTCACCTTGCACAAGATGCTATGAAGAAGCATCTGCCCAAAGTTCCTGACACCTAGATGGGCAAGACAAAGAGAAGGAGCAGTGCCAGGACCTGCCCACAGAGCAAGTTTGTGGTAGACCAGCACTAGGAGTTTCAGGTCAGTGCCTTCTTGATCAAACCTCATACTTTCACCCATTAAGTACACCTGCCTCTCAGGCCTTTTACCACACTTCAGCAGGTACGGACAGGGCATGCAATGTGGCGGGTACCTTCCTGTTTGCAAACATGTGAAGCCCATAACCCAAAGATACTTCCACCTGGAACTGCAGGGTGCAGCCCTGTCCTAAAGCTTCCCTCATTGGAGGGGATGAAGAATTCAGCTTTAATATCAATAACTGCAAATAGTCTAAAATCAGGCTCTAACTTATAAAGTCATCTGAATAAATAGAATTTATTAGAGAACACAAGCTCTCTACTAGAGTACTACCACAACAAATTTGGAAGACCTTTGCCCCTCTCCTGCCTGATGCCTTCCCAGGAGCTACACAGCACAGCTCAGCTACACCAAGCAGAAGCTGCCACTGCCCCATCCATCCCTGGGGAGTGACAAGCAGGGCCACCTCAGACATGATCTGCCTCTGAAGAAAGTATATTTATTTAAATATTATTCAGGATGTGATTCAGTTGCCTGTGCCTAACCATCTGATGTTATTTTGGGCTTCTGTACAGAAATAGCTTTTAGGGTCCCATACATAAAACGAAATGGAGGAGCCGTGCACATCGTGTTTTGCATGTTCATGTCCATCCACCTGGGTCATACAAGACAGCTGCAGCATCTCCACCTTGGGCCAACACCTGCAGCTGTGCTTGTTCCTCCTTATTGGCAGTCATCTGAAAATGTCTGCGGACAGGATGGAGGAGTGAGGGAGAAGAAAGAGATAATAGTAGTCGAATAATTTATACAATGAGATTCATGGAATGTGGGGACTAATACATTCTATGAATAATATTTTCATTATTTTCCCAACTCCAGCACTAACAGAAGATATGAATAATGATTGAAGCAAATACTTGAATTATATGACAGTGCCATTGAACTTTGGAAGCATATATTACATGAAGTTCAGGGACTCTAGTTCTGCCTCTCCCTAGTTTGACGTAGGCGTTCTCAAAAAAGGTGAAATATGTATTTGACTCTTTGGCTTTTCCTCACAGAAAGTTTGCACTCAGATTACCTGAGAATACGAATGAATCAATAACTGGCTTGCTGTGTCTCTCCCAGAAAATTGCTAACAATTGCTTTCTTTCAGCACTTCAGAAATTACATCCCCAGAGATGACAGACCTCTCATCTTTGCAATGCCCTCTCACCACAGGGAGGTGTGTCCTGGTGTCTGGGGGGAAAATTCGTTCCTCTGGGGCACTGCAAGCTGCCACTGCCCCGCAGCAGCGCAGGCTGACCACCCCGGCGTCGTGGCAGCTCTCACTGCAGCAGCTGCAGAAGAATCACAGTGGGATGCTGGAAAGGCTCTTCCATACCTTATCCCACCCAACATCTCCTCACCATTGGAGGTGCCTGCTGAATGTGGTCTCTGGACACAAGGGCAAAAGGTGGATTAACTGGTCCCTGTGAAAGTTTGGCCATGAAATCCAAGCTGCAGTCAGATGGGCTTCTACAGGGTTTCTGCTGCTGTTCCCCAACCATCGATGGGCAGAGCCACTGACTTTGGCACATGGTAGCTAAGGGTTTGTTTCCAGCCTGCATGCAGAAGTACTTCCTAATAAAATCAGAACCATCTAGGACTTTATTTCTTGGGTAGATTTTACCCCCAAATTAATTATAATGTCCTTTTGTCTTTGGCTTAACAGAGGAGTTGGAGAGTCAATGGATGTTTCCCATCCAGCCTAAGAAGTTGTGGTTGAACAACAACGTCTGCCAGAGCAGATTTAATGATTCCAAACAACACGGAAACTGCTGCATCTCCTGCTATACTGTGAATAAGGTTAATTACTGAAACTAAAAGATAACACGAATTCCTGTTATCAGGTCACTGACACTAGGTGCACCACACTCTTTGACATCAGTGGTGAAAGACCATGATAAAGAAAAAGAAAAACAGCCAATAATTTCCACCCTCCAAAATTCATAATCTAACTGACAGCTGAGCTTGCTGCAAGGGCCTGACTGTCATTCATCAGCTAAATGTCGAATTCATCAGTTCCTGGAGGGCTTCTACTCAGTCAAAAATGAACATGCTTCATACACATATTTAATTCTAACTTTGAAAGTAGAGAGGAATTTAACAGAACATTAGAGAGTGATGAATAAATTATAATGACATTAATGAGGCTGATTCTTATATCTAAAGGGAAAAGTCCCAGAGGGTTCAGGGAGCTCCGAAGTTACTAATAACTTATTAATTTTGGAGTTGCTAGTAGATAACAAATTAAACATGCAAAATATGAGTGTGTACTGTGATTTCTGCTGAAGAAGACTAAGTGTTTTGGTACATTATATTCCAGAGTATCATTTATAAGGCCAGAGAAGTAATTATTCTTTTTTATGTGTCTTTAGGAAAGATTGCAGTCGGGTAGCTGTATGCACTCCTATGCCCTTGACTATGGGAGGATACTGATATACCAGAAGAAATTTGAGAGATTCCAAATATGAGCAAAGAAAATGATAAAGAGGCTCTGATAAAAACAGTAGGGAACAAACCCTATTCAGGAAGATGGAAAGAACTAGATACAAACAGAAAAGAAAGCTGGTGGGAAATTATATGACACTCAGAAGAAAAAGAAGTGCAGAAACAAGTAAAATAAAAGTCACTAGAAAAAAGATTTTTTTACCAAATAAGTATGCAAAACTGCCATCACCATTACCTCTTACATGAAATACAAATCACAAAGTGATGAAACAGAACAAAACTCCCAAAGAGACAGGACATTTTAAGAATCTGTATGTCCTAAATTTATTAAGTTGTGCCCTGAGGCTTCCTGCCTTTACTTCTTGACTTAAGACCATAGCTAGCAAATATTTACCTAAGCAAGTATCTTCGTGTCCTTGAGTTTCTCAATTCAGTTCAGCAGATTTTGTGCACGTGAGTGACCTGATTGATCAGCTCGGGTGTGACACATTCACTTTGCACTTCACTGCCAGCGTGCTGACAAAGTCAACCCTGTTCCAGCATCACTCCAGCACAGCCATCCCAGTGTCAACGTGATCACACAGAGCAGCAGAACTAGGATAAATTCACACATATTGCATGTTTTCTGAGAGGCTGCTGCTGCAGAGAAACACACGCATAGAAAAGAGAGAATGGTGAAGGAAAAGGAGCATGGGTGGTCACCAGCCTCCTGCCTGACTGAAATAAGAGTTAATAACTGAAGTTGGAGGAAGCAGAGGCCAGGTTAGGCAGCACACTGTGAACTACCTTGCACAGCACACCATCACAATATGGGGGTTAAAAAAAAAACCACAACAAAAAACAAAAAAAACCCCCAAAGCTGTAATCTGCCTTTATCCTTCTAAGCCCGAGTGTGCTGTGGGCCTTTTGACTTTAGCGAGGATTTGAACCATTGCAGTAAAAAAAGGTCCTTGAAAATGGAGTATGTGACATTTTACATTCACAAAAAGAATGAAAACATTAAATAACAGCTGAACAACAGGAATTGCTCCTTACAGAGCTCTTGACATGGTCCTGGAGACTCCATCCTCAACTGATAGAGGTGGTGGCATCTTTTTCAGTTAACACCTAATGGATGTACAGGAAAAAAAGGAAAGACCCAAAGCAGCTAAATGAAATTAATTTCTGGGGAGATGTTTAATATTTGCCTTAAGTGAGGATTTTCTGTCGGCTGAACATGACAGTATAACTTGAAAAGAAGTATAAGGGAGGATTGTGAAAGAATCATAGCGACCCAAGACTAAACCATGTCCTCAGGAACATTTCCCATGAAAACCCAGCTCCCGGGTGGGGACAGGGGGAACCTGACTGTAGAAGACCTGCCCAAAGCAGACAGCACATGCAGAGGGGACATTTGCCTGGCCACCCCAGCCTGTTCCCACCTCAGCCGGGTGACTTTGGGGTTGTTCATTTTCCCCAGCAGCCCTTCCGCCCTTCGTCTGACAGTGTTTCTCTTTGGGCCCTGGCCTTACGTAAGAAGAAAGAAGTGGAGCCACGGAAAAGAAACTGCCAAAGGTTATTCACATCCCAAAGTCATGATCACGGCAGTGGCAGAACGGTCTGCCTGAAAACACTGACAGACCAATGCTCTGACTCAAGAGAAGACCAGTATGAAGTCACAGGACCAGAGGATAGCTCAGACTGGAAGGGACCTCAGGAGGTCTCTGCTCTGATCTCCTGCTCACAGCAGACTCAGCACTGAGTTCAGACCAGGCTACTCAGGCCTTCATCCAGCAGGGGCTTGAACCCATCCGAGGACTGCACAACCTGCGCATCTGTCTAACCGTCCTCATGGGGAAAAGCTTTCTCCTTAGACCCAGGCTGAACCTCTCCCATTACAGGTTCTCCTTTTTCTTTCTTACCCTCTCTCCCTGCACAACTGTGAAAAAACAATCTCCATCTCCTCAAGACATGTTAGGTGCCTCCAAAGGTATTTCTGCTCCATGCTGAACAAGCCCAGGCTTCCCATCATCTTGGAAGCCTTACCTGAACTCACTCATTTATCAGTGTCTGTTTTTCTATTGGGAAGGACAAACCTGGATACAGCATCTAGATGTGGTCTAATGAGAGCTGGGTAGAGGGGAATAATGACTTGGTCTCTGTTTCTGCCCCTGTTCATACAGCCCAGGCTGCCACTGGCCGTTGTTGTTGCTGAGACTTACTGCTGGCCCATGTCCTGCTCGCTGCCCATGAAGACCTCCAGGGCCTTTCCCACAGAGATGCTCCTTGGGCATTCTCAATCCTATGTTGTTGCAATTGCTGAATTTCATCATGTCCCTGTCAGCCCATTCCTCCAGGTCCCTTGGGATGGCAGCCTTGCCCTTGAACATATAAAGTGGTGTCTCAATTTGATGTCATTTCAAATCTGGTGACCAACCACTCCATTGCCTCCTCCCATCCACTGGCAAAGGTTTTAAACATGTCCCTGGGATAGGTCCCAGGACAGACCCCTCTGGTGTTCCCCTTGTTGCTAATCTACAGGTAAAGATGAGTTATTACCCATTGCCCTCTAAACCCAGCCAGCCATCCAGATTATAAACTATCTGATATTTTCCCATCCCTATCATAGCATCCCATCTTGGATACAGGAATATGATGGGAAAGAACCTTGAATGCCTTGCTAAAGGCAATCAAAATGACATCTACTGCTTCCCCCTCATCCTGAAATATAGTACTTTTGTCATGGGAGGTAATCAGGTTGTCCAGGCACGACTGACCCTTGATAAATTCATGCTGACTGTTACCAGTCACTTTCTTCTCCGTCCTGCATGCAGAAATGTGCTCTGAGAGGACTCACTCCATGATCTTTCCAGGAATCAAAAAGAATCTGACTGGCTTGTAGTTCCCTGGATTGTCCTCTGGCCTTTTCTGAAGGTGTTGTTTTGAAGATGTTTCAGAAGAAAGTAATAAGAAAAACCTTATTTAGGCCTCTAAAGCTAGACCTAGGGTTAAAAATAATTTCCAAAACTATCATTAGCCATCATTACACCCAAGTATGTCTGATACACATTCAACAATGCTCAGTTTTGACCACAACACTGTGATACAGCAATTAATTCAATTTTGTGTGGAAAAGCATTTTCTCTTCTGTTCCCATCGAGTGTTGTTAGAGAAGATGAAGGTGTTCAGTATACCACAATGTAGAGCTCACTGTGTAAAATCTGTTAACCTGGGAAATTATCACAAAGAAATGTTTATCTCTTTGATGCAAGCCCATATTTTTAAAGAGATTATTAGGCCCTTCTTAAGAAGCTGTTCTAGCTTCAGCTTTTTAACATCTGCTTTGTAGGTAGATTTTTTTATAGTCTTTTAATCACAGACAGAGAACATCAAAAGATTTACAGAAGTTCCTGAGTCTCCATGCCCAAACTATGAGGCATCTGGGACTAATTTACCACTTCACACTGAAAAAACAAAATGCAAATGCCAAGTGCAGCTCCTCATACACTTCTAGGAAGAAAAAAAAAATCAAATAAAATTATCCAATTTCTCCTGGAAAGAATTATGTTGTAATTCCTGGAGAACAAACTGAAATGTCTGGCTCCATGGACAAACCCCTACAAACCTGAACGACAGAAATGTGATTGACATTCCAGGACCGGCCAGGATGCTGTAAGCGCTGCAAGTGAAATACCATCCCTTTTACAGATCAATCAGCCATGTAATGGAATGTCTGTACATCCTGCAGAAGCCAAAGAGAGATGAAGGCCTTTGCCATACCTCAGGGTGCAGACTTGGAACAACAGCTGGCAGCTGCATGCTAATGAGTGCTTCGTTAAATAGCTATTGTTAGATGCAAAATGCATGTTGCTCAATTGAGATCCACCGGTGGGTGCGGATAAAAGATTGGAGCGAAGATGATTAAACTGAGAAAAGGTGCTATATTTGTGTCACTGTAAATGTTACAATACCAGTTAACTTATCTGAAGCTAATAATAACTTATTAACCTCCTAAACAAATCTAAGCTAGAGGTTAATACGACAGTATATTTCTTGTATTCATTTTTGTATTAATTAGTTCCAGCCTGCAAATTGCTTGGAAAAATTGCCATCGATTTCATCTCTTTGCTCCCATCTAAGTGAACATGAGTTCAGATACTTGATTTTATAGTCTATTTTAATTATTTTAGGTAAGATATGAGTAATAAAATAAGGCTATACCTACGTATTTGCCAAACAGCAACAAGATTCTGTACCCAAATCCCTGTCTGATTAATTTAAGAAATAGCTTTTTGGAAATGATCAAATATTGCTTCTAGTCACCCTATAAGCTATTCTATGGCTCTACTATGCTGCTACTTAATCATATTTATCTCCATTCTACCCCATACTTTTATATGTATTACTTTTCAGTGAAATGCATAACAACCAGTTTGAGATAATTCTCTTTTTTTTAGGTGAATAAGTAGTTCTGGGTTAAAATTGAAAAAGCATTATGACCCTATCCCCATGCAGTCAGTTTTCTCCAGTGCTGAAGTAACCAAAAATAGGCTCATGTAAAATGGAAAAAAAAATAATCTACTGAAGAGTTAGTTTGTCCTGTAAAAATGAAACAAGCCCTCTACAGTGTTATTATTTTGTCTTGTGTGGCAGGGTGTTATTTTCTGAAATAATGTTCATCTGTGAGACAGAAGGGAATTCCTTACACTTGTTTTCAGCCTCAAAATGCTAGTTGCCTAGACTAAGCCAGATAGCATTTCCAGAAGGAGCTTTTGCTCCAAATCCCAGAGCAGTTTGCCATTTAGACAGGCTGCTCTCTCTTCTCTGAGTTCTGGTAACCCCAGTCATCTCACTGGACCTGAGTGGTTTACTTTTAGACAGCTTCAATTGTATTTGAGGATGTAAGAAATTCTACTTATACCCAGGAAGTTTGCACGAAGACTAAAATGTCTTTAATAAATGCGAAAATGACACAGTAGTGATTTTCTATTGCTGAGATCTTACAAATGCTTCTGAAGGTGCATAATTAATCCCCGGGAACAGTCCTACTCATGTCAGGAGAACTATTTTCATGAACAGATGTACAATTGTGAGTGTATGCAGGGTTATATAGGTTATACATAGTAAACAGCAGAAAATTTTCTTTGCATTTGCCTTTTCTGTCAGAAAAGACCGTGGTATGAGGAAATTGTTTAAAAATCTAAAATTTAATTTTATTGTATCAAGACCAGGCAATTCAAGTGGGAAAAGAAAAGATGAATGGCAGGTTGTGCTTTATACACAAGGTGTTCTCTTCCAGTTAACCAAATGAAAAAGAGTATGTCACCATATGATTAATAGCTAAACATAATATGGTGCTGAATAAATAACCACTGTAAATATAGCTATCTTCACAGCAGGGGAAGCCTTAGCACAAATAACAGCAGGCTAGCTGACAGCCAGAGAGATGACAGTATTTCATTTTCAGACACAAGTCTCGGTCGGAGTGGCTGTGGTCAGCAAGAAACTGTTTCTAATATGTTTGGCTGGACCTTGAATTTAATCTGTTGACTGCTGCCAGATTTACCGGGCAAGCTTTAATGGTCCATCGATTTTAATGGACTCTTAATGAACACAGCAGATTATAATTCAGAAGGGCACCAGGACCAGAGAAGCAGGACAGTATAGGCAGCGATGGTTTAATGTAGACAGCAGTGATGGAAAGGGGTATCTCAGTCACATGTGAAATATTACTATTCTCTTTCCACATCATCTGAGTATACAGCAAGTATAAAACAAAAATATCTTTTTATAGCCGCCTGCAGTGGCAATATTTAGCACCCCTGCCTACATCAGAAATAAAACTTCCTCTGTAGTTTTAGGTTGGCAAGGAAAATATATAGTGGAAAAATGAGCTACATACCATCATCTTAAAAATATAAAGGTAGGCCACAGAAGAGAGCAAATTCAAGCTTGTCTGCTCAGATTGGTCTGTTTTCCATCCCTGCAGGTGGGATACCTCTGGCCAGCACATCATTTACACCAGTCTCCGGGCTTTGTCCTGAGCAAATTCCTTCCTCAAAAGAAATCATGCTGCCTTCCCTCAATACCCCTCTCCAGGCAAATGTACTTTTCCCCAAGGGCCCAATACATAACATCCCCCAGACACTTGAACACCTTTGGCTTTTGAAGAGTATTTAGGAAACCTGGACACACGAACCTGGGGCACAGCCTCTCTACAGTAGACTCTGACAGCAAATACATAAAGGTAAAATCAGGCGTGTGGCAGTTTTAGACTCCTCACTGTGTATACTATTCTGTCGGTGTAACAGCTGCTATTTCTATACAGGTTCTATTTCTATACAAGAAGATCACCTTTATAGTGCTAAAAAGTTATCCAGAGGGGCAATGTAGTATAATTCCAAGTGACAAATAGTTACAGCATTGCAAAAGCCATGTGCACTTTGTTTCCTATGTGCATGTTGGTTTTCATGTTCAAGAAAGATAAATTCGGCCTGGTCCTAGTCCAGGTTCTACACTTAGGAGAAGTGGAGAATGGAGAGATGGTCATACAAGAAATGTCAGGAAGAATTTGGCTTGTTTAACCCAGGAAAGTAAAGACCGAGAAGAGAAACAGTTTTGATTTATATATAACATCAGGGGGTAGACGTCTACCAAGAGAAAAGCTGCAGGGCAGTGCTAGCAGAAGAACAAATGAGCATAGCCATGAACAGATTTCAGCAGAAAATTAAACCATTTCCCCCATAAGAATGATGTCCTGGCAGCAGCTTTTCAACAGGAACAATGTGATCAAAAAATGAAGTTACTTTTAAGATGCAATTCAGTATTTTTAAGAAGGGAATTCTACAATGTGGTGTTCTGTAATATCAAGGGATGGTGTGTGATGAGCCCGAAAGCCCCTTCCCTTCCCACGTTTCCCATAGCCAACACGGGATGCTGGTTTGGCTGTGCAGAATGGCTACAGGCTCTGCTTTTCATGTGTGTCTAATCCTTCTTAGACAGAGCCTGACTACAGGATGCAAAGACATGGTGCAGAGAACAAGAACAGTGAGTTTTCCAGAAGCAAAATGTCCTTGGGAAAGCTGGAGAAGCTGCTAAGTTATTTTTTAATTAAAAACATGTTTCCCAAGCGTCCCTAGTTTTGAAAGCTGATACATGCTGAGATTAAATTCAGCAGTTCTGCATTCATGTGAATAGTGTTCAGCTGGAGATGGAGGCAAAGACAGAGTCATTTCGGGGAGCTGGTGAGTCAGAAGCACAACACAGAGCTAGATCAAGCAAGCCATTTTTGAGGACACCAACGGATAAAACTAAAAGGTTCAGTGTGGGGGCTCATAAAACTCCTCAGTATCTTAGTTCATTTTGCAGAGCTTCACAACATTAGAAATCTTGTGAGAATAAGCTGTCTCCTAGATCCCACCTCCCTTGTATTGCCACTGTTGGATGGCGTAGAAGCAGTGGACAAAAATGCTGTTGTAGTTTTTTGGCTCTTAATTTTCTAATGGTGACTGGAAAATATTTTGACGATGGGGGAAATATTCTCATTTGGGAAACTAAGAGAATCCCTATTTTGCCTGAAAGCCTTTACCCCTTTCCCAATGCAATAGCCTCTTCCATAGGAATTTCAAGGAAGTTTGCAAGTTCAAATGAATGAGCCAGTAAGCAGGATAAAATGGTGAGAATGGATAGCAGTTCCTGAGACAGCCAGGAGGCTTACTCATGTCAGTGTTTCCCATGGTGGCTGTGCGGCTGGCTCCCACGCTGCCTGGTGTGACCCTGGAGCAGGGTTTGACAGGACACCTCCGAGAGCAGCTCTGATAAACACCCAGACCTTGGGGCTACTCTTGCAGCTGAATCTTACCCTGATGCTTTTGAAGCTCTGAGTTTACCAAAGAAACTGTGTAAATGTTTGATTTCTCCAAAACCACAGCGAGTTATGGCAGTTGCTTCACAAACCTAAGAGGTACTGGAGAAGCGGTTCCCCCGTGGCATGTAAGTGGAAGTGACAGTCTGTCATGATGTAGACGAGAGCTACCCACTCCTCCCAGACGCAGAGATAAAGAGCATCCTTGAATGTAAGGGCTTCAGAAATGGGAAAGCCCTTGAGAACCAGGGTGTTATTTACAAGACACCAGTAAATCAGATGCCCAGAGGCTTCAGCTAGAGCTGGGAACTGGGGGTGAGATGGGGATGCTGGTCCTCTCCAAATGTCTGCTGCTAGCCTGAGAGTGGCCCGAGGGCTGGGCTCAGCACAGGGCTGCAAACCTTCCATGCTATTTCAGACTGGAGTTAGAGTGACCAGCTGGTACACCCAGAGGAAGTCTGTAAGCTCTCTGCAGGGCAGATTCAGTCCGATTTGGTTGGATCCTGCACTCTGTGCTTTGCCTAATTCCTTCCAGGTGTCCTAGTCCCTTTGCAGCTGCACGGCGAGGTCACCTTGGGATGACAAGGCAGCCTGGGGTCCTTCCAAGAGAGTCCCAATACTGTGAAGCTCAGAGACAAAGAAGATTTTCACAGATCCACAGGTTTGGCACATCCCGAAGTTCAGGACACTCCTATTCAGAAAGCTGAGTATAAACAAGATATGTTTGCACATACATAACGTCTGCTTGCTTTCTTTCTTTCTTTCTCTCTCATGTATCCTTTCATATAAACTGTAGCTGGTTTCTACCATATCTGATCTCAGATGCCCCTCTTTAGTACATCTCTGTGATCCTTGGGCTTGGTGGTGGTGCTTTTTATTACTATAGATCTTCACCATCAGTGACGGAAGTGTTTTTTAAGAATACATGTATTTTTACTCTCTCAGGTGCTTTACAGATTGCAGGTATATTGTAATCTACTGCCTCTGTGGTTTGCAGGACCTATTCCTGCTGCAATGCTCACAGACACCTTACCATAGTCCCAAAGGCAGCACCTACCCAATACTTGAGATAGGAACTGCAGCTGTGGTAAAAGTCATGAAATCTTCAGGATATTTACCCATCTTTGTAATCACCCCAGAAAGAAAGACCAGGATGCTTCCCATAGGTCCTGACAAGTGGTTTTGGTGCATCTGAACAGTGATGTTTTTTCTTCTTCTGTTACTGCATCACATCCACCTTATGATTAACTCATGCCTGACCTTATCTCTGTGGTGGATTAAACCAACAGGTTGCTCCTGGACCCTTCATTGCTCTTTGTATTGCCTCAAAAGCAGCCCAGGACAAAGCAGCTGGTGAAAGCATAGCTCTGGGCTGACACAAAATAGAGCTCTGTGGAAGGGCTTCACGCAAGTCTGCAGGCCAGGTGAAGAGAGACAAGGCATAGCTGTGCCGTGGGACATCTGTCTACACTCCTAAGAGCTTCCTTTTCCTGCAGGCTGAGCCTAGAGCTGCTACAGCTCCATAGAAGTCACTGTGGATGAGCCCAGGCTCGGGGAGACTTACCAGTGGCTGTTGGTACATCCTCCTTGTACCTGTCCTCCAGGGAACCAGCCCAGGCATCTCTGTTCAGGTTGCAAAGTCTGGCTCAGGACACATCCGTTCAGGAGGCTGGGTGTGAGATGGACTCGAGAAATCACCAGTATCTGGGGAGTAAGCCAGTTTATCACCAAGGGAGAGGGAGATCTTGATCATGGAGGGGTATCAGAGAACTTCCTGAAGGAAGTTCTGCTCACGGCTAACCCTTTATGTGCATGTGGTTGTGCCCCTGGCCTTTTGGCTACTAGAATTTGGGTGGCTTCTAAGTCTTCTCACTTACTCCAGCACCCGAAGTGTGACATAGAAGGCTGTGTTGTCCCGCGGCCCCTGGCAGACCTTAGCCATGGGAAGCATGGCACCACTGATGAAAGGGCTGCACTCCCCCTGTGGGACACTGGGCTAGAGCCTGCAGGTGTTCATGCTGTATGGTCCAGACAAGGAGAGGTGGGATAGCCTAGTATGGAGCAAGCCAGCTGCTCCAGACAGCCTTTTTCAGCTCCAGTTTCGGATGCAGGATTGACGATCTCCTCCCAAAGGCTCTCAGCATCTTCAGCTGCTGTCCTACCTTCCAAACCATCCTGAAGAGATACTTTTTATTTCTTTTCTTTCCTGTTCTTTCCTAACCTCCTGTTAGGGAGGTCATCCTCCCCCTCTACTCTGCCTTGGTGAGGCCCCACCTGGAGTCCTGTGTCCAGTTCTGGGCTCCCCAGCTCAAGAAGGACAGGGAACTGCTGGAGAGGGTGCAGCAAAGGGCTACAAAGATGATTAGGGGACTGGAACACCTCTCTTATGAAGAAAGGCTGAGGGAATTGGGTCTCTTTAGTCTTGAAAAAAGATGGCTGAGGGGTGACCTTATTAATGCTTATAAATACTTGAAGGGTGGGTGTCAGGAGGATGGGGCCAGGCTCTTTTCAGTGGTGACAGGACGAAAGGTAATGAGCACAAACTTGAGCATAGGAAGTTCCACCTAAACATGAGGAGGAACTTCTTTACCTTGAGGGTGGCAGAGCACTGGAACAAGCTGCCCAGGGAGGTGGTGGAGTCTCCGTCTCTGGAGACATTCAAAACCCGCCCGGATGGGTTCCTGTGCAACCTGCTCTAAGGTGGCCCTGCTCTGGCAGGGGGTTGGACTAGGTGATCTCCAGAGGGCCCTTCCAACCCTATGATTTTATGATTCTATGCCTTTCTTGTTTCTGCTTCTCGTGTGCCAACATGACCCCTCTGTGCTGTCATGGGAGGAGCAGATCCAGACATAAGAGTCCCTGTGGCCCTGTTAATATATGACACCAAGGAAAGCCTTAGTCCCAGGTCCAACACCATTAAAAACCCCCACATTTAAAAACTTTCATTAAAGATGCAGAGAATTCCATGCAAGGTCAAGATTACCCAGGCAAATGAATCAAAAAATGGCTTCAGAAGCAGATTGTGTGGCTGTAGGGATGCTGGGATCCAGGAAGAGAGGTACAATCGGAAAAGGAGGGCCAAGAAGCAGGAAAGGGATGATGAGATGTGCAAATTCCATGATGGATGCTGTCTGGAGGACATGCTGGGTAGACTCGTGTTTGCTGATGGTGGCTGGAGAAGGATAACCATCCAAATCCACTGCCCTGATTGTGCCATGAGGGTTGGACTACATCTGCAGCCAGGGTGGGAGTAGGCAGGTGCTTTTGCTGACCAACGAGGGGACAGACAGATAAGGACAGATAGATAAAGCACCCAGGTATCACCATGGCAGCGCTCCTTTCAGACCTGATGGCATTGGCAGCTACCCGCAGCTTGGTAATAAAACTACTATATAGGTAAAATAAATATCTTTTATTAGACAGACCAGTATAATTTTTCCAAGCCTAGAAGCTCATTTAATAAAAGGATACAACCACTAGCCTCATCTCTTATAATACTTTTGACGGCATTTATAAGCATTTAATGCAGTATACAGGTTGAATTTGTTTGGGTTTTTTTTTAACCTTAGGCAACTTGGAACGTGGGTTTACCCACAACTATTCCTGCATTGCAGAATGGTCTTAAAAAATTGAACAAAGCTTTTAAAAAGTTTATTTTGCCTCCAAAAGGTAATAAAGTACATATATAAAAAGGACATTATAACAATATAAATAATGAAAACTGTGATCAAGTGTAAAGGATGTCAAACACATAACACACTGCATGTTGTGGAGTATCAGACAAATTATGTACAACTTGTATCTAATGAGCCCATCTCTAAAATGAGAAATAACAATGGTTCAAAGATTGGTGGTAGCATCATTCCCTAGAATCATAACATAATCTTAAGGAAGGTTCAATTTTCACTTTAAATTCAGCACAAGGTATCTATTTTAGCAATCCCTGCATTTATCCAGGGTTTATTCCCTACTGATAAGAAACTCGGATAACTTTTCCTGTAAAGTGCAGCTCTCTTAAGAAACATGAGAGAGACACAGCTGAATCTTTGATTCTTGTCTATAACTCTGCATGACATTTATCTGAAAGAACAGCTCTGATCAGGTAGTGTATTCGTTTGGGGTCTCTAGATTTTGAGGCCTGGAAGAGACTAGACAGAAATAGATTTTCCAATTTCTTTGAATCTTTGATGGCATATTTTTTAATGACTGTCGCTGTTCCACAGTAGTTTGTTTTCTTTTTTCAGCTTTTGTATGTGAGGAAGAAAAAATATTTTTAAAATAGGTGTATACAACTGCAAAGTCATAACTGGCAGAAGAGGAAGAGCGACAGCTTTTAATTTATTTTTTTAAAAAGCTTGAATTTCAGGTTGACAGCAACTCTTTAAACTAATGAGACCAAATAAGAGGTGGAAAACATGCAAATGCACTAGGAGAAAGTTAGGATGGCACTGTTGACAATTAACTAACGATTATTAATTCCCCTGATACACATCATAATAATGATAATTATGATTAACTCATTTTGTTTCATTGTGGAGGCTGTTAACATTTGATTTCCTGGGCTTTTCCTTGCAATTTACATTAATTACTGTCCACCTCCTGTCTAGTTTTCCTACTGAAACTCTACAAGAATTAACAGTCTTTAATGCGCTCAACAAGTCTTTTCCAATTGACATTCAACCTAATTGGCATTGAGACATTTTCAGTGCCTGTCTGCCCCATCATCACAACTCTCAAAGTAAGAGTTTTGTTGAAAGATTATTCCTCCTTTCTCTTACCTTTACTTGCAGATATGGTTTGTTTCATTTGCTAACTCCAGTAGTTCACTTATTTTCCAGTCCAGACCATTACCTCAGTGTCATATTTCATGGAGTCCAGCATCCAAGCTACTGATTCCTGTTTGTTTCCTGGTCCTTTTGGCTGAGAGCCATTTGCTGCCAACTCGTCCACTCCTATCTGCTAGATGCCCCAGCCACTTAGACAAGTAACCTTCCTCATCAAGTCTTCCTAATAAAGTCAATGAAGAATGCTCAGTTGGAGATCTAGACCATTGTTGCAAATTATGGATAATCTGCATAATCAAGACATAGGAAAAATAGGTCTAAACTTGGCATTATTAATTTCATATAGTAGGTAAACTGGTATTCTTTGTAAAGTCTAGAAATGGCTACCCTTTATGAAGCTCATACACATCCCAACCTACGCTTGTTCTGGACAATTAATATCATGCATGTATTTACATATTTATCTAGAAATGTTACAGGAGAAATCCTCTCATATTCTTCATATTGTTAATATTGGCAGAGCCTGGAAAAGCTTCAGTGATCCCTGTTACACTGACTTGAGGCTTCTGAACCCATTTCGGTTAATTTTTAAATGGTAGTTTAAAAAAAACAACCCATCTGCATCTTCCAGAAGTGGAAGGAAACCCACAATTCGTACTGGTGTCCCACTGGATTTGCTACTTTTGCCAAAATCTAGCTGAGATTTTGGAAGGACATCAACAGCTCTCATTCTCAGCGAACGCTATGTATATGCTGTACTCAACCTAGCTATTCTACACATTATGAGAAACGTGTTCATATCCATAACTAATATAACTACCCTTTCTGTATGCTGTATACCTGCACGTTTGAATGCTCCTGGGAAATTCTGTTCCTAATTCCTGTAACAGTGTAGTGTCCCTAATTGGGCAGGCTGTGTGCATGCACCGCCAGGGGCACAGGAGCAGCTGTCGATAAAGCTGCCAGACACTTCCCATTATAAGAATTGTTTTTCAGTTGCTTAGAAAATTTACACTTTGCTGTGTGCTCGTATAGGGCTGTGAGTAGAAGGACTCCATCTCTCAGGACAAACAGCATTGTTAGCAAAAGCTGCTTGCATAGGGAACCCAAATGCTTCTGATGGAGCCTTTCTCCTCCTCCTCCTCCAGGAAGTGCTGGATTAAGCTGTCTCAGCCTTTGTGCTGTCACCTGGCTGATGCAAGGGCTCCGCTGCAGCTCAGGTCTGCATGAACCTTGGTGATTATATTGTTGTGCACCATGTCTGGGAGATGAAGGCAAATTACTCCGTGAAATTCCTCTTAGAAAGGCTGTCTTTACCTGATGGCCTTCCCATCGGTGCAGCCGTGGCCTGAGAGCCTGTCCTGTGTGGTGAAGTAGCAGAGCAGACAGTAGCTGAGCTGCAAACTGCATTGGGTCTGCCAACTTTGGCAGCCGTAGGACCTCAACTCTGCAGAGCAGAAGAGACCAGAGCTGAGGGCCAAGTACCACGTACCCGTTTGGCCCCAGTGCTGGACAGTCACACCAAGCCAGCCCAGGAGCTGCCAGGGGGCTCTACAGAGCCAATGGGCCAACTGAGCTCCTTTGCCGACACAATGCATTTATTTTACTTGCTTAATCAGATTTTCCTTGTTCAATACCGGCAGATCAACTGTCCACGTCTTCAGTGTCCTTCTACAAACAGGCCCATCAGTGACTTCAGGACTAAACCTAGTAAATCTGTGATAATACAAGCACAGCACATAAATACATTTGCATACCACATGGTGATTTTAGCAGAAAACAGGCCTCATGCAGCTGAAAAGGGCAATTATTAGTGCAATAATACTACAGCAGTATTTGCAGAAGATTTAGCATCCCATTGTTACTGCAACATTGGACACAGATCCGCAAACCACAGTTTGCACCTACTTGCAGTCACAGAGCCTCTTTCATCTACTTGTACCTAAAATAAAAAAGGGGNGGGGGGGGGCAAAGAAAAAAAGAGAAAAAGGAAAAGGTTTTTTTTTGCCAGTATCATATCTTTGAGGCTTCAGGTTTCCTCCCTTACAGGGTCCCTGAAGTGCTTTGGGATGCTGCAGCATTCCTGAATTTTCAGAAGGGAAGTAAAGGCACAAACAAGCCATTTCCAGGCTTTGATTCTTTCAGTTCATCCTCTTTGGCTTGACATCAGCCTGTGGCAGTCTCTAGGAACCCTCAGTCAGGGTTCCCAAAGCTTTCTACCAATATTAGGAAATTCTCAGAGGGCACTACCTTCCCCTGCCTAAAAGCAGATGGAGAGAGAGAGGTGGTGACACAGCAGAGGGAGGCAGGAGTATGAGGCATATTCCTGGATGTCCATTTGGCAGCTTTAACCATTCAAATCACACTCCCAAAATGTAGCTGTAGAACTGCACTGTTGGTGGGGGGGAGGGACCCAGGAACTGGAATAGCTAAGAGCAAGATGGAGCCTAGCAAGACTGTAGTATGTCCCTGTTCTGGTACAGCATGGAACATCATGGAAATGCAGGTCTGATACAAACAAGGACATTTCTTCAGTGCCACCTTCTAGATTTTCCCTGACACAGTTCCCGTGTACAGTCAGGAAGCACAACTTGTAGAGGAAACTCAGCAGAACTGAGGGCAGATCCTCATCACCAAAAAGGGTGGTGTCATCAAAACAAATGTCACCTTTTTTGAAGACTTTCAGTGCACTGAGACCCTCACCTGGGATACCAAAGGCAAACCCAAGTGCTGACTTTGCCTTCAAGGCTCAAGAAAGCAACGAGCAGGTCAGATGTCCATTTTCCAGAGCTTACTGGACCCCTGGTTTCCTACGCATGAAAGTGAGAGAAGCAATGGGATGCTGAGACACTGCTGAAGGAGTTGTGCTGGGAGGCAGCCTGACCTTTCTTAAAATAATGAAAAGAGACTGTGAGCAACGTTACTCTTAGATATGGGGGAAATAACTGCCCCATAGGATGCCAAATATACATCAAGTGGAGTGCTGCTGAGAGGACTCATGGCAAGGAGAGAGATTCTCATGTTGGTTTGAAGGAGAAAAACGAAGAATATTCATCAAACATTAAGAACTTCAGGGAACAAGAGAGGAGATAACTGAGTTGTGCTATCTGCAGAAATTCAGAAAAGAAGGGGAAAAGAAGAGGTGAGATATAAATACAAGATGGATGTGCAGAAAGGGCTTTCTCTTGAGGAATGGTAGCAAAGAAATTGGCTAGTACCTTCTTGTGCAGTTCATCTGTTTTTCTTGTCATTCTCCCTACAATAAAAATGTTCCAGATGGATGTGGTTAACCAAATCCCTTGAGGAGAAAAGTTTTCATTTCCTTCTTTTGCTTCTCTTCACCTTTATAAGCACTGAGGAAGGGATGGGACCAAACCAAATCCACAGAGCCATTCATCGTCAGCCCAGGGGAAGTCAAATCCCTGTGCAAAGGTTTTTAGTGGCAGAAGGACAAATATGTGCTGTATGCCAATGGGAGTCCATTGCCTGGACTTCCTGCGTATAAATCCCCCTGCCTGACATTTTATGTTGCAAATGTGGCAAAAGGTACGGTGGCATCCCCATGGTGCAATATGATATCAACATGCCATAAACAGCAGCAAGGCAATGTCTGGAGGCAGTAAGAGACTGTCGGATATCACACAGTCAGTGCCTATAAGAAGATCTGAAATAGGCTATTTCTGGTCTCAGAGATATGAATAGGGGCTCATCTATTTAAATTCCCAGGAAAGCTCATCTGAATTTACTTCTGAATGGAGTAGCATAAACCCCTGCATGCAGAATTATAGCTGCCTTTGATGGTTCAGTTTAGTTCACTCCCAAAGGGGGAGTGGAACAAAAGCTCTCATTGAAGACAGGTTGCCAACTCTATTTAAGATTAACACAGATCTTCACTTCCTGCTCCCAGAGCTGTGGCACCTAGGGGTGGCTGGGCAGGAGGGTGGCCTGTCCCATCCCATGCTTGTTGTTTCTTCTGGTCCCTGGGTGAAAGGAGGGATCTTTAATTGGATGATTTTGCTGATGTGCTGTGCTTGAGTTGCCTAAAGAACAGGTTTTGGGGAAACTCAAATATGTTCCCAGACATTTAGCGCTGAACAGATACTGTGGGCCTGTTCTGTCTGTCCCTGTCCAGGCTGAAAATTCCCAAGTGCATGATGAGGCTGGAAGGAGGGACATCAGTGTGAAATGTAAAGATTTCCCCAATTTTTGTAGTCATTTTTATAAACATAAATATAGCTGGTTAGCTGCCAAGACAACCTAGGCGTCGATTTTGTTGGAGTATTCATTCATACTGCATTAAATTTAGCACTTGTTTATTTATTTTTTTGTAAGTAGGTGTTTTATTTGCAGGAAATTATGACAGCCGCTGTATCAATCTGACCTTTAGCAGTGGGAGTATGTTCCTGCAGCTCATTGTGCTGGGAGGAGCTCCAGAAATGCCATTGATTTTAGTCTCTCTGAAACAACATCCCACTTGCATTCTTAGACCAAACACCTGCCCCATTAATGTGAAATCACTTGTGTCTCAGCTGCTTCATTAATCACAAGGATGTTCTGATATTTTGCATTTCTAATCAAACTGCTACCTGCCATATCAGTACCCAGTTGATTAATTATGTTTACAGACCCAATGAAGGCTTTGTAAGAATACTGATAAACTTTACGCTTAAAAAGTAAATTTATATCATCTATATCTAACAAAAAGAAGAAATCTAGAGCCTCAGCACTAGAAACAGCCAAAACACTGACCACCTAATTTCACACAGTTATCTCTGTGCTGAGTTTGATCATTTGTGTTTGACTTAAACTTCAGAAAAGCATTTGGGTTCATCAGGAGATGCAGAACTAACCATTTTCTTCTGTCCTTTGCTTCAATAGATTATAAACTCCCTAAAACATACTTGCAGCTTATTTCTCATTTAAACTTCTCTAGCCTTGCTTTGAACCATCATTTCTTGTTATGTCTTTGTCCATAATTATAAAGTGAATTAAAGAATCCTTCCATTCACAGTTAATTTTCCTCTTGAGGTCACCTTGAACTTTTCTTTGCTAAGCTAAGGTGATGGTGCTTTTTACATCTCCCAAGGAATTATATTTCCTCCAATCCCTGCAGTTTTTTTAGGGTATTTTTGCACTCTCAGTAACTTTTTGTGGTTCTTTTAATATAAGTATGCCAGAACTGCACAGTACCCTAGGCCTAGTCTAGCCAATTTTGTACATAAAGGTAAAAGCCACCTTTTCACCCTTAACCATTACTTCCCTCTTTATACTGCCAAGAATTTCATTAACCTTTTCTATCACGAAATGCTGAGCAGTTCATGCATTCTGACTTCCCTGAATGCTTTCTAGAATTACTTTTCAGAACACTGAACTCCCATCTGGATGTTAAAACCAATACTCTTTCAGCCAAAGGAAATATCGCAGACCATGCACAGACACATATGCCACACATGACACCCACATGCATGTCAGGTCTTTGAATTGTTCCCGGTAAACGTAAATTTAGGCATGTCAGTCCACAGCCAGCATAGAAATGGACAGATATGAGCAATGCAATGACTGTCTTGTTCATACAGAGATAACTGTTCTTGGTTTCAAAAAAGCCTAACTTGTATGGAACTAGTATGGACTCCACCATCTGGAAAGTTGAGTTCCTTGTAAATTTTGCTGTATTTTTGCAGAAAACATACCTGGATACATTCATGCTTTCATACAGGTGTCTGAGGAAGAAAGAACAGTCCCTGATGCACAAAAAAGGGCTTACGTGGAAGACTCTGCCTCCTTTCCCATCCTTGGCATGGAGAGCTGCCATGGTACAGGCTAGGCAGCAGGGAGGTAACCCTCCAGTCCTTCAGCTAAATATATTCTGCACTTCGGAGAGGAATGAGGGATTTGTTAATCCCAAATCTAATGTTTTAGCTGGGAATTTGGCACTTGTTTGTACAGGGAGAGACCTGAGGTCGAGTCCCTGCTCTGAGGGCAATGCACACATTAGACTGGAAAGGATTCGTTAAAATGCTAAACTGCTTTTTGGAGCAGGACCAGGAATACTAACATGAAGCAAAGAGTTTACCCCAAACTGATCCCTGGACTGTGCTTAGATTAATTTATGACAACAAAGTTTCTGCTCTGTGCAGTAATCACTTCAGTTTAAATGAGTAACAATAAAAAATTAATGAAATGTAGATTTATCTAGGGTGGAATTATTTACCATAAACTTTGATTAAATTTTCATAAGATCCTAATTGATTTTGGCACATACATTTCATTGTCTGTCTACAGGACTTTGTCTAGTAAGCTATTATATGAGCTCTAGAACATTTTTTCTAGTAATATTTTGGTTACAAACCGTATCACCTTTTCTCCACTGTGGCCCTACTTCTCCCAAACACATGGTTTATCTCCAATCTAGCAGCATCCCCACAAACCTTTTTGTCTGTGAGCTGGGTGGTAGTTAATTATGACCTCTAACAAGAGCCTGCTGAATTTACACCAATCGAGAAATACATTTGCTGGGACTTTCCACTGATGCAGCTAGACTGGTGTACTGAATATGTACAGTGAAAAAAACCACAGGCCTCCTAACTGCTCTGTGCTAGTGATTAGACAAGATTAACATTTCACTGGAGCTGTGTCAGCATGAATTGAATGCGGAAAAATTGAGCACAGTGATGATACTTTGTGGTGAACAAGTTTTCAATCAATGATTCAAAGGTATAGCACATTATCTTCCTTTGGCTAAAATTGCAGAGGGCTGCAGATAAAATGTTGACTTTATTTTCCGTATTTGACTGGAGATTATATATTTTTCTGTACTGAAAACTCAGAATTATCAGTAAAGAATAGCCTTATTCACATTGCTTTCATATCACACACTGAAAAGTATACAAAAAGCAAATTCCAAGTCCTTTTTTTTTTTTATTTCCAGCAATGGCCAAGGGACACGGCTTGCCCCTTTGCCCATTGCTGCTGTTTCTGGGTGGTGGGAGGGATGAGAAGTGCAGAGGAATGGTCGTGGTTATCGGTGGGCAACATGCCTGCTTATGCCTAGGTGTGGAAGAGACGGGATCAGAGTCAGGTCCCCAGCCTTTCTCTTCATAAACCAATCATGTACACACCTCTCTCCTCAAAACCTGATCTCTATGGCATCATGTCCCACAACTGTCCTGGCTTCTTGTGATCCTCTCTGCAAGCAACGAAGCTCTCAGCTGCTGTGGGGCAGAGGACACCAGACAGAAGAGGCTGCCCCATTCTCAGGGAAGATGATATGGGGGGCAGCAATGGGGCTCCTGCAACTCTGCCCCATGTCCAGGGCATCCCTGCCAGGCATCAGGGTGAAGAAATGGACTATGGAAAACAGGAGTACTCAGAATAATTGTTTTCTAAGACAAAAGAACAAACTTCACCAAAACCTCACAGGTGTGTGGTTAAGCAATTTCTAGTGATATTTTAGTACTGAACAGTGTCTTGTTGCAAATCTCTGGAGAGTGGCGGGGATGCTCCTAACATTTACAATGATTTGTTACATCCTCTCCTACATCACAGCAAAGGCTGCTATTTTGCTATGACTAGACACTCCATAAAATAAGGTAACAAGCTGCTATTAATGACAGCTATATGCACAAACATTGAAATCAGATGCACAAACAACTAACACCATGGTCTCTGTTCTCCCCAGAGCAACGGCGATCAGGAGCAGCCAACAGTGGCAAGAGTTTGCACAGCTGCTTCTGGGGTTTTCTTCAAGATCCTCCCAATCTTATGGACTCGTTGGAGACTCATAGGAACACTCTGAGTGAATGTGGGTTGTCCTGGTTGCTGCCGTTGGGTAAGGGGGGGCCAGGCAGACTTCTGCATCTAGCAAACTCCAGCTGTTCCTCATCTTAAGGTGCTGTTGCCTCCAGCTGAGTATCAAGCACTCATTCAACAAGTGCTTAGAGGCCTAGGTGTCTGGAGGCCCAGGGCACACTGAAGTGAATCATCAAAAAGATGAAGCAGTTTTTGCAGAAAGGTGCATGGGAAGAGGCTGGAAATTCTGCTGAGGGCAGAGTGCACATGCTCAGCAGTGGTGGTGATGCGCCACAAGACGCGGTCCCTCCCAGCCTGAGTTATTCTGAGTCTCATAGTAGCCTATTCCACCCACATCTTTGGATAACACTGGCCTGCTCTTACTAGGTATAGCCAGCAGTGACAACAATTTAACCAATCTATCTTAGAAGTGGTCCCACATAGATATAAGGGAATAAGAAGAGAGGTGAAGTAAATAAGACTCACAGGTAAAGGCAATCATTCATTGCTACCTTGAACCTGTGGATATGAAAGACAACAAAAAGCCCAATGTATATATTGAGCTGTGGTAGTGTAACACCAATAACACTGGACATTAGGGGGAAAAACTCTAGGCAGACTGGTCAAACACTGGACCAGGCTGCCTAGAGAAGTTGTAGAGTCTCCGCCATTGACGCAATTTGGCTTTATATGCTCTGATCTAACTTCAAAGGTACATGTGATTTCAAAGCTGGTCTTGCTCTGATATGCTGTTAGACCAGATGTCCTCCTGAAACCCTGAACAACATAAAACACAAGAACAGAAACCTCCCAAAAGAGCTGAGATACAGACAGGAAAGGTGGTGCCAGGAGAGCACTGAGGAGATACAGCTCAAGGCTGATGAGCCTGGAAAGTTTTTATAAGACCCCTGACAGTCTCTTGCCCCTTCTCCATTAGTTCTTCTCCCCTAGAGAGAGCACTGCTTCACCTCACCAAGAGAAGAGGTGGAGCCCATGGCTGAGCACGTTAACAGCCTCTTCACTCACAAGTACGGCATGCAAAAATGAGGTCTTAGTGTGAGAAAATGAGGTCTTTAGTCATATCACACAGAGTGAAAACATGGAGTTCCTTCCTTAAGAACTGTCCTTTCAGGAGGCATTTGATATTATTCATTTTGTCTCCAGTGGCAAGGCATCAGCTGAAGACATGATTTCTATGACACTTATCAGACAGGAGAGCCTCATCTAACTCACATATGGCTCAGCTTTTCCAGCTGATGTGGCTGAACGCGACCCAGAGGAGTTCAGCAGTACATCCATCTTCCATCTGCCTGCAAAAAGGCCCGATAACCATGGGATCTCCCTGCTTGCTGTTGCTGGAATCACCTTGCTCTAATGCTTTTAGAGAACTGCGAGAGTGCAGCTGAAAAATGCTCGCTGCACAATTTATGTGGATGCAGAAATGACTGGAATATTATCAAGAGTAGCAGAGGCTGCTGTTTCTGAAGGGAGAACTGATGATACACCAGGTCATCTTAGGGAAAGGCTGGTGCTGGAGGATGTGAGGATGGAGGTGTCATGCCCCCAGCTCCCCCTTTGCAAGCAGTGATTGCTGCGACTCGCAGCAGCAGCCGCTCCACCTGTATCAGCAGCTGGAAAGGCTGGAAGCAGCTACAAAATCTTTGTAGGGATGAGACGATGGGACTTCATGGGAAACACCCCCTGGCACTCATCTCAGCTGGCTCCAGCTGACACTAAGCCAACGGGAGGCATCACTCTGCGGCTCTGTGTGCAAGGAAGGGAAACTGCCGTCCTCAGCCTCTCCACCACCATCAGGTACATTTTTAACCAGGCTGCTTCAGGAATCATGTAATGACCTTAATCCGGAGCCTTGCTGTGCCTTCACTAATGTCACAAAGGCTTTTGATACAGCCATAAATTATACATAAAGCCCATAAATAAACAGTCTGTGACAGAAATGAAGCATTTTAACTAATGTGTGGGGATCTAATTTTTGTTTCTTAAGATTATTTGCCTTTGAACATTTGCTACAGTTCCACTTTTCATCCCACTTGGGTAGGAATATTTAGAAATTTTGAAAAATACCTCACTTTCATTTTTGGAGTCTAGCCATCATAAGTTCAGACCAGACATCCCTCCTACAGGACACAGTGCCTTCTGTCCTTGCAGAGGACCTCTATGAAAGAGCAAAGTGAAACATAACCTCTGATAATGCAATGCTTTGGACCTGGGAGTTCACAGGATTGCCGTTAGTCATAAATGAAGCTTTTTCTATGTGGGAAGGGCTGAGTTCTTGTCTCTGAGGCTCAGGATGTTTCTTCCCTATAGGGATAGACCCCATTTCTCTGTGGTGCTTGTACTGCAATATGCTAATGGCAGTGACCTTCAGGATTTATTACAGCTCTAGATGGCACAAGGGAAGCTAAATTATAATGACAGATCCATGCCCCCAGGGAGCATCCGGAGTAACAAAAGCACACTAAAAGAGATGGCAAGACACAAAAGATATAGGAATAAGAATGAGATATCCAGAGAAGAAGATGCTTCTGTACAGCTTTACACTTGCTGTCTCTGCCCCTTGTCGCTGTCAGAATCGGAGACAGCGTCTCTGATGATGAGTGGGTAGGAGCCAAAGTGACATAGCCCTAAGCAGAGGTCTGAGCTCCTGCTACCAGGGCACACGGCAACATGCACATGTGTCAGCATTCCTGATGGAGGAGCAGGCAGAGCCGTGTCACAGATGGCCGAGTGTCTGTTGCTACAGCACTTTGGTATGACAGATGAGCAATGGATCTAATTATATCACTGGAAGAAGAGAGCCATCTTGCACTCTCCTGTGATCTACGCTGCTCATTGCAGAGCTGCTGTGTAGTACAAGGTGCGGCAGAGCATTAGCTGCTCTACAGCACTGCAATACATCACGCGTGTACCCATTCTCTGGCCACCCTAATATACGGCACTGCCTTTGCCTGCCAGTCCATCACTCGAAAAAGGGACAGGAGGTGTAAAAAGCCTCAGTCAGGTAACTGCATTGAGAGTGTAAGTTTCACACAACTCATGCAGAAGGCAATGAACTGTATCGAGGGCTTATATTCAGTTTCCCCTGTCTGCTCAGCAGCTATTCATAAAAAAGCATGAAAGAGCAATTCCAGCTGACTGCATGTCCTAATGCACTTATGTCCCTGTAATCATTCTGTTTCATCTCGATTATAAGCAGAACATGTGGTGCAACCAGAGAGGGAGAACGGCAGCAGGAAAAAAAGAGGCACAGCTGTACAATAGTTACCTATTGAGGTATGTGCCGGCTGTTGTAACATGTAAGTGCCTGAGTCGAAAGGGTTATGCAGACCACCGCTCTGGCCCCCCAGGCCTGAGTGGAAGAGGTGGTGTGTCAGGGCTCACATGCGGTTGTGCATCTCCAAGAGGTACGCTCCACGTTCCCTCTCTGTGGTACACCTGACCCCTTTCCTGCAGGTACCAGAGCTGTTATGCACAATTTTACAAGTTGTTCATTTGTAGGCTTTTTGATGTAAAGGGGGAAAAGTGAGAAAAGGGCGTCCTTTAATTGCTTACAAGAACTGAAGAGGTAGCAACCAAGATAGCAACAGTTGACAATACTCAGCTCCTATGGAAACCCTCTACTGCCATTATTGCATCATCCCTCACACCAGTGCTCTTCCAAGGGCTGAATTAATACCATGGTCTAACATATTAACATAGAAAGGGCTGCGACAGAATCTAATACTTTAATTTTATTTGAATAAATCTGACACTGGCAATTCATTGAACACAGTATATAGTGGAGTGATGGGCATGCCTGTAGTTTTCACTGTGGCTGAAAAATCTGCTAATGAAATTCAGTTGTCCAATACAGTCTGCTAACTATTCCACCCTTGGTCTGGAGAGGCATTTGAGTTTTTGCAAATCTACAGTCTTTTCGTTTTAAACAATGACTATATGGAATAGGCAGAAAAAAAAAATATTGGTGATTCTCATTTTAAAAAAAGAAGTGTTTTTAAACAGTAAGTTTTAAGGAAAATGTATAAAGAAATTAAAATAGAGATTTTTACTGATGTCTCGGCAAGCTTAGCTAACAGACTCCCTGCAACTTCAGTAGTGGAACTACCCTAGGGCTTATGGCACTGCTTTGTTAGTCAATGTATAAGGACCTGTGCTAGATAGCTTTTGTTTATTCCCCAAGAGTAACCCTGCCACTTAGTGCCAGGTGTAATCAGATCATACCAGAGGTGTGTGAAGGAGCAATTGTGTAAAGTTATGGATGCAGCTGCAAAGATAAAAACCAGCCTCCACTACGGTGCCTAGGGTGCTGGGAATAGCTCTAGCATCCCTAGCTCTGCTAGGCATTGCAGGGTTATATACAGTGCTCGAAAGCAAATCAACATAGTCACCCATTATCCTGTTGCTGGGTCCAAGACAACGAGGAACTCATCACCGCAGACTTCCTGGGGGTGTTTGCTGTTCTGTTGTTTGGGCTATCTATATGGATGTATTTTTATAAGCCAGCTGTCTCACCAGGGCAGAACAGAGGCACAAACACAGCCTCTGTGGAGTGGATAAGATATCCGCCATAGGTCACATTTTCTAGTGTCCCTGATTTCAGAGTGAAGCTACTGTGTTCCTCCTCAGCTGCTGATAACTGTTTTTAGAAGGCTGAAGCCCTTAGGCTGTTGGTGTAATCAGGAAGGAATGACGTCTCACTAGTGATTTTTATTGCCGTGGTGGATAATTACCACCTGCAGCATCTCCTGAGGTCTGCTGGCTTTTGGTGCCTTGCAGAATTTGTGAAGAAACGGCTTGGGAAAAGTTTTGGAGACAGGACTGTAGGCAAAGTTGAATGTACAAATAGGCTTTAAAAGTCTTCATCTATAATTTATGTATTGTGGCAATTCCCAGATTCTTAATCTTAGGCTAATACAGCTCCTTATGTGCTAGGTACCTCGCAAGTGCAGAACAAACCCAGATGCTCTTCCTTCATATATTTACCTCCCAGGCACATAGATTTTAATTAATGATTTTAAGGAACAAGTAAAGGATACACCTTTAAAATTGTTGCACAGACTGGAGTCACAGTCAAGTAACCAGTGCAAATGCAGTGGTACCTATATACCCCAGTGTACGACTGCCTTATTTTAAAGCTATTCATTTCTAATAGACTTTCTCTGACTTACACCTTCTACAGATCTTGCCCTGTGTCTTGAAATGCACCTAGTTTATGCACAATGGTTGGGATTTAAAAGGAGCCTATGCATATTAGTTTCCAAAATACCATTACATTTTAATAAGATTTCTACTTCTAACCGACTGAGGTCTCTCGAAAAACTCAGCTTCAATTCCCAGTTTCCACCCTGCTACCCCTAAATTAACTCTGTGGCAATTCCTACCAGAAAGCTTAGTGTTAATTTTATTTTTATTTTATTTTTTAGCAGCTCCTCTCCTGCATTTCAGTGGTTTAGGACTTTCTTCTTGCTTGACTTGGTTTTGCGCTTCATTTTTTTTTTTTATCATCCTTGCTAAGGATATCTCCGAATACAGAGTGACACTTATACCTGACACCATGAACAGGAAAATTGATGAGTCACAGCAGCTCCAATTTCCACCTGCATCAGTGATGGAGAAATATCCTACTAGGAATAACTGTGCACTTTATAGTCAGCTGCCCCCACTCCCACCGCTCCGAGTTACAGATTTTTTCTGAACTGCACATTTAAAAATGCACAAAAACCCCTAAGCTTCAAGTTTTAAATAATAAGGAGACAATCAAGGCGTGCTGTCCATCAGCCATCACCAGAGCTGTCCCTCCACCTGGCCTTTTCCAGTCAGCCTGAATCCAATTTCCCGTTGGTCACTGGTACATGTTTCCTAGGTGGGATGCAGCTCTGAGATGGAGGAGGGTGCTGCAAAGTCCTGTAGGGCTACTGCATCTCACGCGTGCTACACAGACAGGTACTACCAGAGGGAGGAAATCCTATACCTCCTTTACATTCCCCTTGGAACCCTGCCCAGCTGCCAGGGATGCTGTTTCCACATGCTTTGAGCCAACAGACGGTGGTGAGCCTGTAACGTATTTCTCACAGGCTCTCCCGCACTTCATAGCCAGGCTCACAGTGAAAGCCCAGCGTGGGTGGGGGAGCTGGGGCAGCTGCTGAGCCTGGGGAGCACCAGGGCTTCTGCTGGCTTCTTGCCACTGGGTTCACTGGTAGTTTTCGTCCATTAAGAGATGGAGATAAAGGGAGATAAAGGAGGGGAATTTTCACTTGGCGTGGCTTCCATTGCAGAAGGGAAGTGAGGTGGTCTTTCACAGTGCATAAAATGGCAGATCTGCCCATCTCTTTGGAAACAAATCGTGCTTGTGAGAATTCAACTGGTGTAAAAATCCTGCTTAAGGATACAGTTAACATCAGCCTCTTCCAGGGAATCTCTCTTCTCTCTAAAAGACAGTTGTCTTTAGCAGTTATTTGTGTCTAACTGTGGGAGGGCCTTTGCATGCATTCCTGCTTGTAAATAATACAATAAAATATATGGGGAGCTCAGGTGCTGTAGTGCTTGCAGCATCTTTGATGAATGCACATACAGATATATAGTCATATAGTCATTCTGAAATATTTCAGAGACCTTCTCACAACAGGAGATGCTGGTTACCTCAGAAACACTCTGATGAGCACTCTTTGCTGGGATCTTGTCAATGCTTCAAGTTACGATCCTCGGCTCAGGACTCTGCTCAGTGTTGTGTGGCCTCTCATTGACAGCATCTCTGTTGGCATTTCACCAACAGTTCTGTCACACTAAGTGCCTTGCAAGGTGGGGCAAGCAATTGCCCTCTCATGGACTGTAAGGGACAGCTTTGGAGGGATGTGCGATTGGGTCCCAGGGGGTGTGCCCCTTGGCCATTATCTTTCACACCCCATGCTGGGGCCGGACACTGTTACGGCTGCACACATGAGGCCATTTGGGTGAGCCTCGCTGCCAGAGGGACATGATTAGTGTCATTTCAGACACTCTCTGTATTTCACCATAAGTATATTGCCAAGATTTTGAATCCACGGTGTTGTGGGGTGCTGCTCTGTGTGTCCAAAACACCTTCTAGTCTCAAGGACAGACCCTGACCCCTGCAAAAGCCTAGGGGCTGGCATGGCATTGGTATCCTTCTCCTTTTGCTGCTTAAGCCCACACAGACAGTGCATGAAGGCACTGGTCCACACTGGGGCCATCCCATGGGGCTGACTGGTGTAGGCTGAGGTGGACTTCTGCATGCCCAGTCAAGCAGGGCAGTGGAGCCAGCCATGCTTCTCTGGGCAGTTGGCCAGAAACCCTCCTGCTTTGACCACTCATCCAACAAAATGCTGACCCTGGCTCCATGCCACGCTCCATCCCACCGCTGAACCAATCATTACAACCGCCCTATGCAAGCAGGTTAAATTAATATTTTCCCCATCTAGGAAATTGCAGTCCTTGGAGGTGGGGAGGTGGACCAAGAGGGTAAGTGACTTGCTCATAACAACTAAGCCATCTTGTCCCCCCTCCAACTTTCTCCCTGTGTGGCTGGGGGAAAGCCCAGGTTGGGAGGCTGGAGATAATCACCTCCAGGGTGAGCTGCCAGCCATCTCATAATGACACAAAAAAAGATCAGGCTCTCAATATATCTTCCAATTAAGGACAGAAGTAGGGCCCTACACTTCCAGACCATTACTTTTGAAAGCCTGGCAGCCTGACCAGCTCTAATGGCTGAGAGGAGACTCAGAATGACAAATTCTGCTTGAAGCCATCTTCAGTGTGTACCAAAAATGGTGAAGGGTGACCACACTCACATTTGCAGCAAAGAGTGCTAAAAGTGTCACTTAAGTGCAGAACTGTTAGAAACCTCAACAGTTTCTGCCTCTGTGAAATGAGCTGTGGTGTGTTCTCAGTGTGCAATGAGCTGTGGTGACTTCTCAGTGGTGTTCCTGCTCTTCTGCTCTTACTGTGTCGTCTTCATCCAGTAAGTAATCAAGAGAAGACTCTCCAGTTACGTGTTTTAAAATGTTCTTTGCATTTCTGCATGCGTGCTCAGACCTGCAGTGGGGATAATAAAGTGAACAGAAAATCAACATGACTGTGTACGTTTCATTAAAAACAAACAGCAAGGTGTAAAGGCCAGATCTCACATGTAGATTTAGCTTGGATCTATGGACTTGAAAGACTAACCCAGGAGCAGCAAGTAAAGCTTACTACATTTTGTTTGAGTTTTCTCCCTAACTGAACATGACCAATCTAAAAAATCACAAATCTAACGTGCTGCTTCTCTCTGGGTAATGATCTCGGCATTCACTGGGCTAATCATACAGGCATTATTGTCAAATTATCCTAACATATCTGAGCCTGTGCATGATGCTTGCTGGAAAATAGGAATTTTTTTTTTTTTATGTGAAATTTAAGGGGGGGAAGAGAAACAAGAAGTAAAATATGAAAACAAAAATGGTGTTGGCTTTAAAAAAAAGTGTATAATATTTAGGAAAAGCTATGGGGTTTTTTCCCTCTGCAGATCAGATAACATTTCTGAGCCAGAAGCTGTTGATCAGCTCCTGCTAGCTTTCATGGCTGTGGTCATGAGAGAAGGGTATAACAACCAGGCTTTTTTGAGTGTGATCTGTAACACTGCCGTCATCTCTAGCTCTCTGCTTTCCTCTTTGTGCTTTTCCGGACACCTTGCTTTAAAGCACAAGCTCTAGACTGGAGCTGTTTGGTTACTGTCAGACATTATGCCCAAAGAAAAACGTCTTGCTTTTTTTCGCTTTTATTTCAAGTAGCTGTACTCTTTTAAGTTCATCCTTTTTACCAGCAGCCATGGTTGCCAACAGCCAGCTGATTGTCGACAGTTTCCTACTGCACTGGTTCATCTCTCACTGCCTTTTCATTTTTCCATCAAAAAGTGTTTGTAAGTAAAAAATGTTGACCAGTTCTATTGTGCTCTCTGGAACATTAAAAGAACAGTGGGTATGAAGTCTTAATAATGAGCTGTCATGTCTTCCCCTTTTCAGTGTGTTTATTTGACCATAGCTGAGCTCACTGATTAGAATGCAGGAATTTTACTATTAGATGAATATAGAAAAAATCAGGATGCCTGCTGCGACAAGCAATTGCAGTGAGAAAAAAAGCGAGAGGAAATATTAAGGATATTAAATGTAGCTGTCTTCGAAAGAAACCCCCAAAATTATAACAATGTTTTCTTTCAGCTACAACAGAACTGTGATGCTATTGCACTGGCACTGGCATTTCAGTTCACATCAGGAGTGCTCTTTAAACCTGAGTCAGCAGTTCCCCTTCGCTGTGTTTGGGTCAACTTAAGGAAAGGCCTTGGAGTGCATGAACAGGATTTTTTTTGGATGAAACAGAACCAGGAGATATTTCCTATTAATTCACCAATGTCTCAGATGTGTGTTCATCCTTGGGCCCAGACTGGATCTAGTCTGAGGGAAACTGTCTTGATCTGTGAGCAACGTGGGTGCCCACTGCTCAGCACCAACGCTTCTTCTGCACAGACCCACTCCAAGGCACGGCACTGCTGCCTAATGCAGCATAGCCTGTGACTAAAGAAAGGGGACTGAGTACTCCCCCAAATCAGCAAACACTGCAACATTCGTAACTCAGATACCCTCATTGAGCCCTTCCCTTC
>VXBO01003521.1:349449-426254 GCA_013400135.1 Rhinoptilus africanus | reverse complement strand
CCCTTCCCTTCTATACAGTGGCCCAACAACATCCCTGTAAAATCTCCGTGTCTTCCAGTAGTGCATTAAGCAATATGAGTAACATTTATCAACATTTATACAAAGGATAATCAAGACCTCACTGTTTCCAAGTTCTCCAAAACTGAACATGAATACATGAACATGTAATAATGAAATTCTCTTATTGATTCAACTGATCAAAATGTATTTGCATTAGTAGCACAGGATAATTGGGGCACATTATAACAAAAAACCTGATTGGTAATGTAATGCTGTTCTAAACATGAATATATTATCCTTTCATGCATTTAATATTTCCATTAATCACTAAGTTGGTGCCATCTTCAATTTTGCTGAACAGCCTTCAAGCTGGGAAGCTTGAAGCTCTTTAAATCTACTCTGATATTTACAGATCCTCTTAGACTGCCTGATAATATGAACCTTTAATTTTAAATCAGTCTGAAAAATCAGCGTGAGATAATTCTTACATTGGTATTCTTCTTCCCTTTCTTCTCTCAGGGCATTGCTTATTATTTGTCTCCTTAGCAGAGGAAACAGAAGGGTCTTGGCAAATGTAGAACTGCAGTGTTCTCCCTCTGCAACGTACATGGCTGCTATCCCAAGTCACTAATGTGTCATCGTTTCCAGGCTTAGCCGGGTTGCCTCATGAAGATTTCTGATGCAGGGAGCCCCATACTTCTCCAGGCAGCAAACACAGAAGACAAGGTGGAATCAGCTGCTCCTCCCTTTCCCAGACCGCAGCTGCTACTAACTACTGAAAGGAGACAATCTATTTTCTTTCCACAGTACCTGATCTCCAAGGAGACATACCTCTAATGAGCAAGACAAAAATAATATGTGAGGCAATGTGATACTCCTAGTCCAACATTTTGAAATTGGGCACATTTGTACTGTTGGAAGAACAGATGTCAACATCGGGTCAGCCGGACATATGCAGCATGTGAAATGTCATGTGCAATCAATAGGTATCAGTAAGGTTAAACTGCTGGCCTCGCTTCTTTTGATGCAGCCCAGGATGTGGTTGGCTTTCTGGGCTGCAAGTGCGCATTGCCTGCTCATGTTGAGCTTCTCGTCCACCAGCACCCCCAAGTCCTTCTCCTCAGGGCTGCCTTCAATGCATTCTCCACCCAACTTATATTTGTGCTTGGGATTGCCATGACCCAGGTGCAGGACCTTGCAATTGACCTTTTTTGAACTTCATGGGGTTTGCACAGGCCCACCTGTCAACCCTGTCTGGATGATATCCCTTCCCACCAGCACGTCAACCGTACCACACAGCCTGGTGTGCAGCCATCCACCCAATTCCTTATCCACTGAGTGCTCCATCCGTCAAATCCATGTCTCTGCAATTTAGATACAAGGATATCATGCACAACGATGCCAAATACTTTGCACAAGTCGAGGTAGATAATGTCAGTTGCTCTTCCCTTGTCCACCAACACTGCAAACACGTCTTAGAAGGGCATCAAATATGTCAGGCATGATTTGCCACTAGTGAAGCCATGTTGGCTGTCACCAATCACCTCCTTACTTTCCATGTGCCTCAGCATCATTTTCAGAAGGATCTGCTCCATAATCTTGCCAGGCACAGAGGTGAGACTGACCAGCCTGTAGTTCCCTGGGTCTTCCTTTTTTCCGTTTTTGAAAATGGGCGTTATTTTTCACATTTTCCACTCAAGGGAAACTTAACTGGACAGCCATGACTTCTCAAATAGGATGGATAGTGGTTTGGCAACTTCATCCGCTAGCTCCTTCAGGACCCATGGATATATGCACCTATACCTTTTTGTCTGATGCTTCATAAACATTTTTTTTCAAGGTTAGTTTTTAAAGTTGCAATCACATATTATATCTTAAAATTCCACTTATGTATTCACAGATACAATGAGATTCCAAATCACATCAGCCCATTGAGTTAATAACTAAGGTAAGAGTCTGCTGACATTGTGGAAATGCATTGTAAATTCTTTCAATATCAGAAGGATCAAGAGTAAACACAGCTCTAACCCTAGGAAATTGCTGAAAAATCTGTGAAAACAAATTGATTTTGTCTCTGCTCTGGAAACGTGTCCCCCAGTGTACGCATTAGAGCAGAAGCAAGCCCTGCCAAAGAAGTACTAAATGCTGCAAAGACCCATCCGTGATGTCCAGTCCAGCTTCCTCTGGTACCTGTCGCCACAGGCAATCATGATCGAAGTAACAGATTATACACAGCATGGGATAAGATCCTATAGCTGTACAGCTTTACTTGTTTGGAAAAGTGTCCCTGAAGTGCAACAGAAGGCTATGCATTAGATTATTTTTCTTTATTTTATGTTTACTCAGCAATTGACATATATAAGGAACTTAGATTAAGAATACTTTACACTTTCTGCAAAATTACCCGTGTTTTCAAATAAACATGACACGCTTGGCTTTGGTAATGGTAGAGGTCACTTTCCTGCTTCTATAAATGCCCCAGGTAGAAAACATGGGAAATAGCTGCAATATTTTGTGAAATAAATGACGCCCTATCGTTTTTTCTGCTAAATGTCATGTTTTCTGTTTTTTGACCACAGGAATTAACTTCTTTCCAGAGACACAAGAAACAGGGAAAGACAGCACAGTAGTTCAGACTGATGAAGGCATACTGAAGATGAGAGGCCAAGTCAGGATCCTCTGGGGCCTGGTGATGAAGCACTGGGTTATTATGGCAGTTACTGGTCAGGAAGCTGGGGGCTGAATAGCTATAAATAAAAACAGTAGTTGTAAGTGAAGTCATTAAAGGAGAAGACCATTCTCCAGAGAGAACAAGGACCACAGACCATCCCTGGAAAAAACACACAGCTCAGTGAAAGCTCACCCACTGGGTCCTGCAGATGTGAATGTGGAGACATCGTTCACCCTACAGTGACTGCGTTATTACGTGAAGAGTCACCAGCATCTTGGACAGGCAGAGTCAGGAGCATAACTGACTCCTCTCAAAGACCTTTGCAAGTGTCTTGGATTGTACATTGCTGAATATTGCTGAAACTTCCTTCTTATATGACAATGGACTCGTGACCCTTCTCATGCACACCATCGGCAGCTCTCCCTCCACCCATTAAATCCACAGTTTACATTGTCTGTTTGCATCCATAAACAGACCTAGTGTCCAGCTTCAGTGGGTTGAGGCAAATGTGAAAGAGACAAATCTCACTGAGTCTCCATAGAAATCTGTGTTGTCACTATCTTCTTATTAGTCATGTGGAGCTGTGGTCTAGAAAGGTGAATTACACCACCCAAATGGTGTAACCGCTTGAACAGATCATTAATAGACAAATTTCTATATAGAAGATTGGAGATGACTGTGTTAAGAAATTCTGTTTCTCTGCTACAGGAACCTTTATTTTTGCTTTCTGCATGGATCACTCATCTCCTGCCAGTCTTCTTACTTCTGTGCTCAAAATTCTTACCTGTTCTTGCTATGCTCAGACTGCATTTGTTACCAATTGTCAGAGCATAAAGTGCATATGGATGTCAAGGGTACGCCCCTACATTATCTTGTCTTTTGGTGGGAAGCACCACAGATTTGACCCATGAGAAAATCAACATACATCTCTGTTCTTAGTATGTGCCAACAATGCAAATTGAGACTTACTGTTCAAAAAGAGAGAAGAAAACTTTTTTGCTGTGGTAGAGAGTTTGTTTCTTTTATGTCACCTAGAAATGGTCAAAAATGCGTCATTTGTGCTCCTTTATGTCATTCAGACAAGAACTGGCAGAGTCTCTTTTTTCTCTTGTTGTTTGTTTTTACCTTAGTAATATGAAAATTGCCAAGCTGAGGCTGCCCTTGCTTGTTTGAAAACTTTTAAGCTCTCAGGGGTAAACCAGCACTGCCTTGCTTTTCCCATAGTTTGTCTTTTTCGTGTTTAATGAGACTGTGGTCTCAATCCCACAGTGAGATGTCCATGAGCAGATGACTGTTTCTGTGTGCCATTCAGGTGGGGAAGGAGCCTGAACATTGTCTGCTTCCTACCACGTCCCAGCAGATTTGGTGTGTTCCTGTTTCCTTGTCCAGAAGAAAGTAATGACACAATGACTGGCAATACGTCTGGTTTATCTTATCTCCAAAAATTCAACAGTTCTGTAACAGAAAACATTCAAACAAGCAGCTTTTCCAGGAATTAGTGTGGCCAGGAAGTTGATGGAGGTAATTCTACCCCTCTACTCTGCTTTCATGAGATCCCACCTGGAGTACTGTGTCCACCTCTGGAGGCCTCAACACAAGATGGATGTGGACCCATTGGAATCAGTCCAGAGGAGGGCCACAAAGATGATCAGAGGGATGGAACACTTCTCCTATGAAGACAGGCTGAGAGAGTTGTGGTTGTTCGGCTTGGAGAAGAGAAGGCTCCAGGGAGACATTCTTCATAATATTAACGGTTTAGGGAAAAAAAGGCAGCCTTCCAGTACTTAAATGGGACTTACAGGAGAGGTGGGGAAGGACTCTTTATCAGCGAGTGTAGTTACAAGGGGTAACAGTTTTAAACTGAAAGAGGGAGGATAAATATTAGGAAGAAATTCTTTACTGTGAGGGTGGTGAGACACTGGACCAAGTTGCCCAGGAAAGCTGTGGATGCCCCATCTCTGGAAGTGTTCAAGGCCGGGTTGGATGGGGCTTTGAGAACCTGGTCTAGTGGAAGGTGTCCCTGCCCATGCCAGAGGTGTTGGAACAACATGATCTTTAAGGTCGCTTCCAGCCCAAACCAATCTATGACTCCATGAATTGAGCCCGGAGCCTGCGTTCATCTCTGCAGTGTAACTGCTTCCAGGACTGCCTCTGTTCAGAGCAAGTAGAACCTCCAGAGCTAAAACCATGTTAAAGAAAAGGCCTCCAAGAGTGTAATATTGGCATCTGATGATTTCAGTCTTGATAATATAGATGTCATTTTGCATTTCCTGTTAGAAAACATATTGAGTCTTATGAGGAATGGCTGAGGGAGCTGGGGTTGCTTAGTCTGGAGGAAAGGAGCCTGAGGGGAGACCTTATCACTCTCTACAACTACCTGAAAGAAGATTGTAGCGAGGTGGGTGTTAGTCTCTTCTCCCAAGTAACAAGTGATAGGAGAAGAGCAAAGGGCCTCAAGTTGTGCCAGGGGAGGTTTAGACTGGATATTATGAAAAATTTCTTCACTGAAAGCATTGGAACAGGCTGCCCAGGGAAGTGGTGGAGTCACCATCCCTGGAGGTATTTAAAAGATGGGTAGACATGGTGTTTCAGGACACGGTTTAGTAGTGGACTTGGCAGCCCTAGGTTAACAGTTGGACTTGATGATCCTAAAGGTCTTTTCCAATCTAAATGATTCTATGATTCTATGAAGGTGCAACAACTCTGAATGCATCCAGGATTGAAACAATCCATTGAATGATGCCAACCCATCACCACCTGGCATTTCAACTTGAGCAAAACAGAGGAAATGCTGAGTCATTAACAAAGACTTCTTCCCTCAATAGAGTTAATGATTCCAGTTAAATGGATGTCAACAAAGGTAAAACAAAAGACCATTTCAAACAGAAATAATAAAAATGTATTTTTAAGTTTAATTTCATGGAGTATTGTTTTTGATAAATTCTGTTTTGTTTCCAGCCATCCATGAAGTCATTCATGAAGCACAGGGCAAACAAATTTTAATTTGTCACCTGAGCAGAAAACAAAAAAATAGTACACAAAGAAAAAATCTCTTTAGCTTCCCACACACCACAGATAAACAAAACAGGGTGCAGTATCTATTTTGCCTTCTAACACCTCTTCAGCTGTGTCAACACTGATGGGCACAGGCTTCATATCCAGGATTCCCTCAAGCTCCAGGCCAGACAAATGCAGACCCACAGCTCCAGCTGGGTGGGCGGGCAGCCGGACCAACAGGGTCGCAATCTCAGCCAACTCTGTTCTGTTGCTAGCCCTAGGTAAGCAGTTACAAAGCTGTGCTACACACTGGTAATAATGACTTTTCAATCTGCATCAGGTGCTCACCATCTGGTCTCTTGCCTGTGTGAGATGCATGAGAAGAAGAAAGTAAAAACAACAGCTTTGTGGAGAAGGCGACTGTGGCCAAAATATTGCTGAATACACTTAAATTGAAGTGCACAACTTATCCCAGTACACTTCAGGGAAGCACAACCTTACTCCCTTGACTGAATTGCACTTTTGTGTTCAGCAGGCAAAATATAAGCGTGTTGTGCTCCAGAAGCTTATGGTGAAGAAGAATCGTAAAGTAGTTTTAAAGAAGATAATTTTGCTTACCACGAAGCAAAATGGCAAGACAGTCTCCTTGCTCCAATGTATGTACTTCAATCTGTTGAGGTTCACGAAAAAAAGGCCACCTGTTTCCAGGGTGAAGTTCTCCTCCAATATTTTGACACCTTGTTATTTGCATTTCTCTTGTCCTTTAAAAAACCTCGCAACTCTGTGTACTAGAAGCAAGCTAGCAGCAAACTTCTTATGGCTTTTGGCAGCTTGTATTCCAGATGGCTTGGACAAATCCATAAGATATTATATAAAAGATCCAATTCTACAAGTCAATGCATGGAGAATATTTCAGGTGATGACATTAAGTTGTTTACCAGGGCATGTGTAGTGTCTCCCCAGGCTGATACCACCAAATGCTAAACTCTTGGTGGTTTTAATCTGCATTCATCAACTTCACTGTTATACTTAGAGCAGCAGTCTCACTCTCTTAATACATGCTGCTAACCAGATGGCCTCAGAAAACACAACCATATGAAGTCTGATCCCACTTAATTCTTAATCTCTTCATGCAGTACGCTTTCTTGGTTTTGCGTCAAAAAGAGGCATAATCTAGTAGCAGGAGAGTGGTGGTTGATTCAGTCCACAATTCTGCCCCTGATGTATGTGATGGAGACAAGGCAATAGTGTCTCTCTAATATATAGCTTTAAAAACCTCTTTGAAATGGCATTCAGCTGTGGAAAACCATATTTTAAAGCATTACAAGGTTTTCTGTGTCATTATAGCATGAGAATTCATGATGGAGGCTTCTGAGGATCATAAAAGCATTGTTAAGCTTATAATACAAAAAACTGTGATATGATCTTTTTTAAAGGACTTCTATGTGATTAAAGCCACCTGGTCATTGTCATGTCCTTTGTAGAAGAAAAAAATTGCTTTTCTTATCTTCCTTTTCTGAGAGATCTCCTGTAACTGAGTAAGGCGGAGTTATGAAAATGAACTTGCATGGCTTTCTTCCCTTCAGTGCCCATGCACCTCTTTATACTAAGAACCAATATAAAAGGACACAATACCAATTTAAAGGGAGCACAAACCCAGTGTCAGGGTACAGCCTAGTGTCAGGGACTGAAAGCATCCCTTCATTGGGATGAATCATGGGATTTGTTATTCTACAGTTGAGAGAACAGGCCACACGCTTGCCTATAATTTGTCAAAAAGCCTTGACAAATAAATGTATAGTTAGAGGTGATGGCAAGCAGTAATTAGAAATTCTGCCCTACCTCCCTCCATCATTGTGTAGTATCTAAGTCCACAAGGCAGCTTCTGGCGGTTTGCAGGTGGATGCCACCTACAGACATGAAACTAATCAAGCTTACAAAATACTTCTAGGATTTGGGGGTTTTTTCCCCACCTTGGAGATCCTGAAAAGTATTTAAAAATGAAAAAGTGACTTGACAGCTTGCAGAGGGAAATAGTACCTGTTGGGTTTTTTTCTCCTGCTAATCTGTGATGGATGCAGTGATTCATGCACAGGTTTAGAAGTGTCAAGAACTCTTCCACAGGCGTCTTTGCTCCTGCAGTGAAGAAACTTGCAATGCAGTGGGCACCCAGCACACCTCTTTATCCTACTTTAAAAAAATGGAATCAGAGACAACATTGGTCATGTCCCTGCAGGATTTGTTTTGGAGTAACTGGAGTAACCACATTTGCACCAATGAAAGTACTCCTGATTTATGCCAGCAAATGTGATTAGAGAATGAGGTCCTCTTGTATTAATTTAGCATCCTTCCTCCTGGGGCACCAGTTCTGGCAGTGATGTTTTACCCACCCTGGGTTAGACGTGCAGTCATCGACTGTAACACTGGTGCCGTAGCAAGCAGCTTGGATGGAAATCCAATCTCTCCCACGCAAGCTGTGCTGGAGACTTACTGTGATGAGCCTGAGCTCTTGGAGTTCAGTTCAGCAGCTGTTTGTGCGGGGATGTTGTGGTGCAGGATCATGAAGCCACTGGAAATGGCTACCCTTGAGGAGCCTGTGCTCCTGGAGTCTGTCTTTAGAGAATGGCATTTAGAAGGAGCAACTCACACAAATATTTCCTTCAGTCTCATGCATGTATTCAGTCATTCTTTAGGACTTCTTTGTGATAAGGGCTGTGTCTGTCTTATGAGACCAGGTTAACTTCTGAGCATGCTGTAACCATGGAGCATCTGCACCTCACAGCCACTTTGTTGAATATCTTCCTGCTTTTATAGCACGAACGTCAGAAAGCCTCAGCTGCCTGCCTCATCCCCTGTCACAGGGCAGTGAATTCACTGAAGATGCTCCCGCAGGAGTACTGGGAGCCTTGTGTGGTGGGAATAGCATGGGGGCAGCCTTGGGGTAGAAATATCCAGCACAAGTCTTACATGCAGTGATGAGGGGTGGTCTTCTCTCAGACTCATGTGGGTGGCACCAGGTAAGGAATTATGAAAGATAATTGCAAAGCAGGTCCACTGGACATCCTTGTTACCTCATTGCCACCCACTAAAATCTCTGAGCCATATGTACAGAGACCAGTGAAAGGACAGACAGCCCTTAGTGACATTTTGTCCAGCACTTTCCCTCTCTTACTGGCTCTAACTCCCCTCCTTGACCTTACCAAACGTGCCTGACTTTAGGCAGTTCTCCCTCTACTAGTAAAGGAGAGGAGTCAGGGACCAAGGTCTGGCCCAGAGGCCAGCAAGTGCAGCACAGCTCACGTCCATGCAGTTGAACTCTACTACTGCTGCCCATGGTGGCCACATCCAAACTGCTTACCCAGAGCCCTTCCTGGCCCACAATAACCTGAGGCTGTGCCCAGGGTCAAACGACACCAGAGAGAGTGAGGCAGCTCAGCAGTATGGGTGGCTGTGACCTGGGGCTGAGGTCATCTCCTGGACCTGTTAGCCTGCAAGGAGCACTGGGTGAGGAAAGAAATGGATCTTTCCTGTTGGAGGAAAAGATGTAGATGGAGTGCTGTCCTGCTCCACTGGGTCCTGTTCCAGCTACCTGGGACCAGTTTAGGGGGAACACTGAGGACATGGAAGAATAGGGAACAGTGGGGAGCCCCTTGCTCCTTCCCCAGCAGCCAGTGGGGTGGGTGACAGAGGGCTGGCTGGGGGTACTATGAGCTTGTACATCAATGGGCATATGTCCTGCCTCTACCCTGAGCCAGGCTGGCTGATGCCAGGGGTGCTTGAGCAGGGTGCGAGCACCATGGGGGAGGAAAGGGAGTGGGAAGTGGTGAGAGAGACCAGGGAGCATCACCCTCTGCTGACCCTCAGGCCCTGGGGCATCCTCATTAATGGTCTGGGGGAAGAAGAAAGTGAACATGAAACATCCTCTCTCCCACAGCACAATCTCAACTCTTACCTGTTTAACAGCCAGCAAGGACCTAGACCTACACAGTCAAAATAATGGTGGTGCCCATATATGTGATCATTTCTGGCATGCTTTTTGTGATGGAAGCGTTTGATCCACCACCAGTCTGCTGTTTATTAATTGCCCACAGTCACGGAAGACTGAGAAATCGCAGTTGTCTTTGGAAATAGTGATTTCACTGTCTGGTCAGTTTTTTTCAACAGAGCAAGGAAAAGTGTAGGTCACGAAGACACCAGTTACCTGAGATGTGTCAGTCAGTCACCACAGCCAGCAGCAAACTGCAGAGTAACTTCCACTGCCTTGATGGATCGCACGCAAAAACACAGTGTACAGAGAAACGCTTTGGATCCCAGATGTTTTTCGTTCTCTGTGTTTTTGTAAGGATAAATCATGTTCAATACTGAATCAAAGTAGATTTTCAGGGGTTTTAGCCAAAATGGAAATGCTCTGCTAACACTGCCAACCTACATTTATTCAGCTAACAAACACTCTTCCTGAAAAAACTGTCAGATATGACTGTCATCTGAATCAAAGTAAATAAAGAGGCTGCCAAATTTGCCTTGAAAATCCCAATAATTGCCCATGTATCCTTCATTTGTGTCAGGTAATGGGCAAAGCAGGGAAAATGAAAAACAGGGTATTAAAAGACAGCAACGGAGAGACACTAAGATAGATAAGAAAAACTATAATTAATGTCAGTGCTGAATTACAGGAGATTTGGAGGAAAATACATATTTTAATTTACAAGATGATTTGATCTCAGTACCATTACAAAGAAGCTCTCAACTGTTACTAATATTCTTCTACATTTCAAAGATTATTAGTTATATGAAAGGGTAAAAGAAAATCTATGAATCAGATAAATTCAACACAGTTTACACAACAAATAGGAGGGAATGTAGGGATTTTAATGAGCAAAGGAGCTTTGATCAGCGTGTGGTGATGATTCCTGAAACACGGCAGCATGTCTGCTGACAGCACACACCAGCAGATGCAGGGCTGCCAAAACAAATGCCAGACATCCTTGGTCTTCAGCTCTACTTTTAGGGAACTTCTTTTTCCCAGCATATGCATTTCTTACACGTCCTTGCCCAGGTACACTTTCTCAAAGGTAAGCCCAGATTGTTTCAGAACAATACAAACAACAGAGATGGATCGCATGGTAACAACAACATACGCATGGGACTTCTGAGTTCTCTGCGCCTTTTAGTGAAAGTTGCAGTGCTCTTGGGGCCTGGGAAAGTCTGGCTTTTAAGAGTCAAATTGGTGCTTCTGCGGTGACTTTGTCTTGTGGGTATTGGCTGCAGGGAGGTAGAGGTCCTGAAAGAGTTAGTAGGGATGAGCACATGAGGCCGGTAGCCTCCTCAGATAACATTGTCAACTCCATGAAAAGAATACGCAGAGAAAATGAGTAAGTGATGAACCAGCAAATCACTTCCAGTGGTGGACTCTGGAAAATCAGCATTTGCTGGCAGGTGACACATAGTTACTCCTAGTACTTATGGCATCAGTTGTGATGTCTCCAGTTCCGCAGGGTAACCCCAAGTGTTGGCTTTCCAGCACAGCTCGTGTCTGTGCTTACTCCAGTACAGCAGAGCCCAGATCGTTTCTAACTGCCTGCGGCTCTTTGATTTTTTTAATTGTTACTCAAATATCTGCCTGATAATCCTGCCCTGGTGTCTTGGCCTAGAAAATAAAACTTTTGGTCTTCAGCAGAAATGGGGAAGGAGGGACTGCTGGCAAACAGATCTGAGGAGACTCTGGGAGCACTCCGTGCTCCTGCAGCTCTCACCACTGTAGAGCTCTACTGTCATGGTCACCAAGATGACTCAGGCCTAGGTTTCCTAAGGTTTGATTAATAATGAGCGATATTATATTTGCCACTAATTAAAAAAAAAAAAAAAAAAAAGAAACAAATAAAGAAAAAACACCTGTGGATCTAAAAGGAGGCAAATTCTGGTTCTTCAGCCACCAGCAACCAGGGGAAAAGTCACTGCATACTTTGTTTTGCTTTTCTTAAAATGACTTTCAGTCAGCTCCTTGAACTCTTTAATCTGAATGAATTTCTTAGCATCCTCCTTTCTTTCCAGAATACTCTAAGTTTCTCTTTGTGGAGAGACATAATAGCTCTGAAACAGAGGAGCTTTTGTGAATCACTGGGATGCCTGAATCAACAGAAGACTGGAGATAAGTACCTGAATGACTGTAGGGAGGAGCCCAGCATATGCATTTCTTACACATCCTTGCCCAGGTACACTTTCTCAAAGGTAAGCCCAGATTGTTTCAGAACAATTCCCTCATTACTTGTTTCTTTATGTGTTAATCCAGACATTCATTCAGGCTCTCACAGTTTTTGGTAGGCTATTTCCACACCATACCTAACACAAAGACCTTGGTGCCCTTTCGTCATGCTGTAATATTTGTCACACTTCATCTGCCTCTGTAGCATCTAACTCTGTCTCACCATAATAGACTGTCAAGTGTATTTTTGTTGTATTCTTCTAATGCAGATTTCCACTGTGCCAGAGAAGGGAGTTAGAAAGGGCCTTTAAAGGCTACCAATCCATTTCATTTATATCTCCTGAATAACTACTGGTTATTCCTTCACCTTTCCCTACAGAGTCATCTCTGTCTCATTCTTGAATGCTTAGTGAAATGAAGTTGTTTCAATAAGCTTGGAGGTTTAACAAATACAAGCAAGACTCTCCCCAGCCTTGCCAGGAAGCTGGTGAACACTTGGTGAATTGGAGCGGGGCTAGCAGAAATACCTAGGCTTGTTTCAGTATGCAAGGAAATGTCAGAAGGTCAGAGGTCAGCCAATGGACATTAGATACAACAGAAGTTATTTGGGGCCATATATTCTCCTCTGGGCATTTGACATTTGCTGATACTGCATCGTTCACTAAATTGACCTGCAGTAGGTATTTGTAGCACCTTGTTGCTCAGATCTATTTAATCCCTGTTCTTGAGGGAAAAGAAGAAAAGATTTGCTATGCCCACTTCAGCCCTTAACAATTATCTTCTTGTGTCAAACCTTCCTCAAATCACCTTAGCCTGCAAAACTGGCAACAATGCTTCTTGTCCACATGAAATAAATAATAGAAATAACTCCAAAAAGTGACTCCATTGCTTTTGGAATAGACTGGACTGCACTGAGTAAATAACTGCTATTATTACAGAAATGTCCTGGGCTGGGAAAACGTTCTTTCCCTGCCTTGCAAAGCTTTCTTGCCGACAACCCTCTTCACAATGTAAAGCCAGGCACTGAGCTGTTCTATCCGCAGACTTAGCTGGCCAAATCCCTTGTGGATGTAAATCATCTGAGTTCAGCTCTGCTGGAGCAATTGGAGCTCTACTGATTTACATCTGCTGAGAACCAGTGGCAGTATACTCCTGGGGAAGGAAACTGAACATATTTGTAGTCATTCAAATACATACATGCAGTCCTTCTTTCCCTGGTTCCCCATGGGTACCAGCCTGCATTTTTCTTTAAATGGGAGAACAGTAAATAGATTTTGTGTATGGCAAAATAAATAACGTATGAACCAACATGAGTCAACAGCTACGTTAACTGATTTGAGATGTTAGGTGTTACTGGGGAAGGCTTTAATCAGAAAAGTCTTCTGTTTAAATGAATTTTAAATTAATTTTTGCTTCCAGTTTGTTTGGCTTTTGAGTAACACTAGTGTCAGGCTTTTCTAGAGTATATTTTAAAATGAAGATTGCAAAGTATCCATTAAACCTAAAAAACAATTTACATATCAGCAGATGATTGCTAAATATTCATCACAGTCAACCAATGCTACTATCAGGACTGGAAACCAAACCTTCAAGCACCTGCACATACCTCAATGACAGGAACACCATGGGATTGTAGACTGAGCAGAGGTTGTTTAAGAAGTTACTAACCTCCAAATGCCTACTATTCTCTCCCTCCTTGCCTTCTTTCTCCGCCACAGTTGAATACAACTGCCGTCACACATCAAGTGTGTGCCCATCTAGTCCGTTCTAGCAGAGTTAGCTCTTAAAGCTTAAATTACTGAAGGATCATCTCAAGACCCACTAACTGGGTCACAGATGGGAGGGGGTAAGAGAGGAGAGAAATTTTTACATGACTGCACCTACAAAAACCTGTCAGACTGCAGCTGCGTATGTGAGCATTAGAGTACAGCATCACTGAATTTTTAGACAGCAAGATGAATTTGTACCCCCAGTGACTACCAAGCAAACTCATTTAAATACTTGTTACCATCCTTACCCTAAACATTTCCTTGCAATGGAAAGCACTGACCAAAGACATTTCATTTTGCCTGTTCGCATTGTCCTGCACAGAAGAAACACAGGCTTCTATTGATTGAAAAGCGACACTTTAACTAATATAAGACCTTTTCCAGCCTCCTAGAAATTAAGTGCATGCTTTGAAACTGTTAATTTTCTCACTGTCCTGGAAAGTGCTGCCCTTGGAAATGCTGTATTATACAAATAATGTGATGCATATCAGAGTAATTTCTTCTGCTTTCTGATGATTTCTGATCAACAATCAGCCATTGGAACAATCTCCCCAGGGAAGGGGTGGATTCCTCAACATTGAACACTTCGAAGATTCAGCTGGAGAGGGTGCTGGACCACCTTGTCTAGACGGTACTTTTGCCATGAAAGATTGGACCAAATGATCCTTGATGTCCCTTCCAACCTGGCATTCTATGATTTTATGATGATTTCAATACGTCTGTCAATTTAGTATAATCAGAGTAAACATAGCTAGTACTGTACCTTCTGCCTAAAAAATGTTACTTAGCTGGAGTTTGAGCTGGAAACTTGCACAGATTTGCACAAACCCCACATTTGTCTGAGTTTAAGCAGCCTCTTAATGACACCTGGCCCTCCCTGTGGGTTTTCATGGCACTCCATACTTACGTCTCTGCTGCTAAACATAGAGGCAGGGCCCAACCCTGGACTTGGAGGCCAGGTGACACGGGGCATCCTGCACCCAGCCAGTGGCCTGTCTCTAGCAGATTTGTCTAAGGAAGAGCTAGGGAGAGCATGGAGGACAGAGCCAGGGAATTAATTACTAGCTAAGCAGTGCAGTCAGTGCCCAGGGCTCAAGCTGAGTTCCTGGAGCCCGTTTGCTTCTCAATCCATCATTGGCAGGACCATCCTGAAGTCAGGATGGGCTGCGAAGAGTTGAGTCCCCCAAACCCCCTGCACAACTCTGGTGGCCCCATGTGGAAGCCAGTCCCCGCGCTCTCCCCCAATGCTCTTGTCCTCTGCCAAGAGTGGCAGTGAACAATGCATGAGCCCTGTATGGGAAGTAGGATCATGACAGCCAGCACAAGTGGCAGCCCCACGTGGGGCTGGCAGAAAGTGATGAAAGGCAGCAAGCACCTTTCTGGAGAGAAAGAGAGAAAACTGCTGCCGTTATGATAATGCTCTGGGAATTAGTTACCGTTGACTAATTTATCGGTATAATTAATTTCTTGTCTTTAATAAAACTGTTGCTTATTAGCCATTTAATTCATGTTTGTGAGTAGGAAGAGTAGCTCCTTCAGTGCAACAAAGTTTAGCATAATTTTCACAGGCTCCTGACCTGGGTTTCAAGAGGGGTTTTTGTAATAATTCCTTTGTCTCTGCCTCTTCAAAGCAGAGAAGAGCCAGGATTTCTCAATGAGTAGTGATCCTTTGCCAGCCATCCTAACCCTGTGAGCAAAATCTGCTTATGGACAAGAGCCATGGGGCTAATGTCACATACCCCAGAGCTGTGGAACTGTGCCACCTGATCCCATCTTATCTAGCAGCATCTTCCTCAGGGAGCTAAGGAGCAACTCAGAGCTAGCAGGTGGCAGTGGTCTTTGAGAGAGTCCCACTGCTCTGTGTCACAGCCAGGACGAGAGGGAGGATGGTGGAGAGATCAGTCCCAGGAAGTGAACTGGCATCTACGCTCCCTCGACAGGGAATTGCTCTGCTTGGAGGAATGTCTCATGGCTCAGTCATCCAGGGCTCTTCTCACCTCCTCAGTCACTTCACTTTTCATCCCCACAAACACAGTTTCTTCAGGCAATGCCCCATTCCTGCATTTTCACTCAGTCTTTCCAGTTCTTCCCATGTGCCCTGTCACACTGGTCCCTGCCTTAAGTGGGAACGTATTGTTTTAACTTTGGCTCATCTAGGGGATATCAACTGGTCCTTCACTTTGAATCAGTGCAAGGAGGAAATTTAGCCCATCAGCTCTTCAACAAGACCTTCGAATAGCTGTTTGCAATGTCTGGTAATCCAGATTCATGAGAAATTTGGAAGTGTGACAGCACTCCAAGTCTAATTAAAATCTCTCAGGTACGGGACAAGCATGCCCTTCTCATGTAATCAAAGACACAGTGATGGCTGGATGTGGGACTGCTGAAGGACATCCTTGCAGGGCCCTGGAAGTTTAGTGGTGAATTCAGCCTTTTCCTCTATGTTGTAACACAATGGGGAGGGTCCTATGGCCAGAGCACAGAGATACTGGATATAGATGCACTGCAGATCTGTGCCCTCACCCAGCTCATCACCAAGTCCCTGCTGGGGCTTCCTGCCCTTCTCAGGTCTCCCAGCACATCTGCATGTGCTGTCACCCCATGCTCACATTTTTTCCCCAAAGTAATTCAGGTTAAGGAAAAGCTAGACTAGCTTCTTTGGTTAATCACCTCTGTGAGGTGATTTTGATAAAATCTTCCAGGTTCCCACTGACTGTCTTCCAGTATAGTTTATTTTGAATGCAGATGAGAAGAATAAAACCTGGCATGTCCTCCTGGAACTGTGACCAGCCCCTCCCTGCTCTGCACCGCCTAGCTGAGGACTGCAAAGGGGTTTCTCGATCAGTTGAGCACCTGTCCCTGTTGCAGTAGGTCTCTGCCCACAGTTCTACCATTCACAACATACCTCCATGCTGCTTCACTCCACTGCTGTTCAACAGTCCATATCTTGATCTTTTTCTAGCTCTACAGATGCCTTGCAGCACTGCATATTGCCTTGCTAAGGATAAATTGTGTTTTCAGGTCATTTTTTTTTCAAGCACCAAAAGGTTTTTGTGCACATAATATATAAATTAAAGATTATTAATGCTATTACTATGATTGCATGTTCCAGTTCCCAGGCTTATTTTAATGATGTACATTATGAAAAAGCCAAGTTGGCATAACAATGAAAAATAAGCTGCTCTCCATGGCATTTCATTTTATAGATTGACAAGAGAAGTCTATGATGATGACTAATTTCACGATAAGATCATGTCATTTATTGCCTGCCATAAATGAAATGTCATATGCAGTCACCTATTCTGCATTCTTGAATTCATTCTAATTACCGTCCTTAAACAAATGACTGTGGCTGAGACACCCTGCAGACAATAGGACCGTATTTGCCTTTATCCTTTAATACATGCCAAATCTGTACAGCACAGGCTAAGACCTGACCTTAAATTAATATAAATTCTGGTTTGGCTGCCAATTACACCCATTCTTTTAATGTATGAAACTGTATGTACTGGGGGGCTTTGAGCACCCAGCCTATTCCCTCCTGCCGAATTCATTTCATAATGCCTTGTAGTTGCAGAGCTCTCAATTTAATCTAGATGTTTTCTTTCCAGTTGATTTACTAAAGTTTCAATTCTACACGAAGATGATTGAATAAAGTAACATAAATCTCCAAATGATTAGAAAATGTGATCATTTATTACATGGACTATCAGTTTATTTAAAAACATAATTAGTTTGTACCTCAGGAAACCTTTCGCCAGTTGTGATAAACTATAAATAATTACTGGCTCTCCTTTGGTGAAATTAAAAGCCACACAATGCTGCTACTAGGAATGTGTCATTAGTTGGAGAAAAGGGGTTCTGTTTTCCCTCTGTATTTTCAGCAGATTGATTTTTCTTTCTTCTCATCCCTTAAGAGGGAGAGAGAAATAGAACAGATAGATTTTAGGGGAGATTGAGAAAGATATCATAATATAGCCAGAATTAGCCACTGATTATGGCAATCTACTTCACGGTCCCGCTGCTAATTAAATGGAAGACAAAATCTTCAGTGATGATAGAAGGTGTTAATGGTTCTGCCAGAAGCAGGCTGGCTAGCTTTCCTGATCCTACAAGCTGCATCCTAAAAGCTTCCCTGGCTGAGAGCCACAAGACATAGCACACACTTTGAAGAGCTCGGGCAGGAGGAACAGTTTCACAGGTGGGAGTTGACAATGTCTCCCTTAGAATGAGAAGAGGTTTTTTGGGTGTTGATGGATGAGTGCTGCTGGGTTGCAGGGGTTGGGTTGCAGTGAGGTTGGACTCAGGACTCTGAATGCTCACATCTCCCAGAACACTCCAAAAGCTGCACAGAATCATAGCATAGTTTGGGTTGGAAAGTATGTTTAAAGGTCATCTAGTCCAACCCTCCTGCAACAAGCAGGGACATCTTCAACTAGATCAGGTTGCTCAAAGCCCTGTCCAGCCTGACCTTGAATTTTTCCAGGGATGGGGCATCTACCACCTCTCTGGGCAATCTGTTGTTGTTAAAGATGCATGGCAGCATCGTATAGACAAACACACCTCTGCTATCAGTCATGCAATGCAGCCCTGGCACACAAGTTGCGCTTGAATAGCATGATGCCCAAATACAGCTTAAGAAAACATGTTGGCAACTGTGTTGTGTGGGCTACTGTTTGAACTGAATATCATTGCCCCTTTTCTCACAGGCCTGCATGGCTAATAGAGATGTATGGATGAATTTGTGAAGTCTAATCTCAGCTGGGACAAATCCAATATCAGTTAGCAGCTCCAGATGCTGGTTCTGTCACCTGCCTTGTCCACACCCTTCCCTATGTGAGAACTTGGTCCTCTTGAAGGCTGTTCTCAGCCCTGTCACAAAGATGCCATCTCCTTGGCTTTCTACTGTGGTTCATTTGTTCCTAAAATGGGAGTTGCAATCACTTACTTGACAAGGACTTCTGGGGCATTTGCACATTCATGCCTCTAAAACTTTCCAGGATCCTTACCAAACAGTAATGTCAGGCATCACTATTCTCACAAATTGTTTTGAGTCAGATCTCTAATTCTGGGGGAGTCCATGCTTTGCCTTGCTGCAGTGACAATGACAATGAAATTCACTTTCTGGTCACATAATAAATATTCAGGTTCTGAATTTACTAACCGATTTATCTGTGTGCAAATAATATGCTTCTCTTGATGGTCATCCACTTGTTGGAAGCTACTGGCAGAGCTAGACTGTATATTGCAGATGAACAGCACAGGTAGTGTATTTACACTGGTGAAGACATTATTTGTTTGTATTTGTTTCTGGCACCTCCATTCAGCTCTTAAATACTGTGGATTCTGTTACCAGCAGAGCAATTTCCTTATCAAAAATAATCAGCCATTCACTGCAATCTGTTCTCACCCCTAGCATTTATTCTATTCTTAATTTTCGTGCTGTCAGCCTTGTCCTTGTAGGATAAATTGCGTTGTCCCACAACATACTTATAAAACACCAAGATAGGAAACTCCTGATAAACAAAGTCATGTGTACAGCAAAAAGAAACTGAGGATTGGGAGGGGGGAGGGAAGAGCCCAAACTAACAAGATTTCAAGCCTTTTTAGCTGTCTCTGGGAGCTAATGGTCAGTGCTTGTCCATCAGGGAGCGAGGAGGAGGAAAGGAGAAGAGCAAGATGAGGCACAGCAAAGATGACTTGTTCAGTCCATGTGAAGTATTTAAGACCTGAGCCCAGGTCCACTTGAATCAACTAAAAGGCTTAGCTTGAAAGCCATAAGTTTAGATTAAGCTCTTGGTTTCAGGGAAAGATGGCTTTTTATCAGCTCTTACAGCTGGTCTGATTCAGGAGCAAGAAGGTCAAGTGACTTTCCGGAGATGACATGGTGATGGAGTGCCTCATTTCAGTTTAAACCTAGAACTATTCCGGTTGTCATATCTATCTACCTACCTACCTAGGCATTTATAAAACATCCATCATTGTGGTATCTCAGCACTTACACAGTCACTTAAGCAGACGACCCTCTGAAAATCTATTCTCCACCACAGCCTCATACTTGCTGACTGGAGAGGGAGCTATTCTTTTTCATCCCCCTCCTTCTGTCTCCAAGGAACTGAAAGCAAACTTTTTCTTTCCATTGCTATGGAGAAGAGAATCACAATATTCAGGCTTGTTAACTACTAGCTCTCTAGCTACAAACATTGCCAGACAAATATTGCTAATAAAAACATGCCTTATAATTTAAAAATAAATTGCTTTGCTAAATAGAAATACTAAATAGAAGCAGAGCACCTCCCTGTTCTTGCTAATAGATTTGATATCCCTTATTTCTTATTTGCTATTTGTCCCTGGCTGGAGTCAGTAAAATAAATTAACACATAGTTATTCTGTCCAAATATGTTCTTTATTTGCAGCCACCTCAAATAACACTTTATATGTCTCCTATTCCCAGCTGTTATGTCTCAAACCTGTGTCATCAGCTTTGGCAAGGAAAGGATATCCTGTCTAGTCTTTGGCAATATCTAGATTCATAACCTGACATAACCTTTCCTCATGCCTATTCTGTGGGAGGGCAATGCATATCTCAAAAAACTTGTTAGAAATCAACATGCAAAAAGGCTTATGGAAAACATGTAATAAATAAACTAAAGAACACTTCATGTGAAACTCAAATAACTCAGTGCAGAACCAGCCTGAGAAGAAAATTGTACGGTGGAGGTGGGATTCAGGTGGAATTTTTCTTCTAAAATGTGACAACCCACCTACAATCATTCACCACCTTATTATTAAAAAAGATAATAGAGATAACACACAGAAGACACATTCCATAGTCATTTGATTGCAGTCATATCAAGAACTAAAAATAGATTACTGCCCTTTAGGTCTGCTGTATGTTTTAGTAAACTACTAAATGCTCTGAATGTGACTAAGTGGGTTGTCTTTTAATTAATTCCAATTTTTTTCTGAATTTTTTACATCTCTTTCCTTCTGCTTGCATATCTTGACTTTGTCCTGGATATACCTAAGGGATCTAACTTATGTAAACTACCCAATTATCCTTCAACTGCTGTCTGTCCCAGTTGCAATTTATAAATGAATATGAATCCGGGAGAGGGTGTGTAATTATATGAATAATCAGAAAATGAAAATGAAGAAAACCCACAGTATTTCTTTGATTATTATCATGTCCTAGAAAGTTAACTTTGCTACAAACAAAGCCTTACAAAATTAGAAATGTATCCTTGCTCATCCCACCTCATTTTTCCAGGGATGGGGCATCTACCCACTATGGATTGAAGGGCACCAGTAGCCTTTTGAAGCTTATGCCTGCTGATGTTCATAAATAGAGTCTTTCTGGCAACAAGTGGAGCACCAGTTTTAAAATGGAAAAGGCAGGCATCATAATTGGAATGACAGTATATCTATATTGCTAATGTCAGGAAAAGGGACATTGAAGAGCAAGTAAATTTGTAGATCATGAAAGGCTTAAAACATTAGGTTAGGCTGTCTTGGGACAGGTTTAGATGACACAGTCACAGCTGATGAGGAAAAAAATAAGCTATTTGTGTACATCCAGGAGAATACACTATTCTGGTGACTCATGCTCCAGTGGTGCTAGACCTTCCTCATCCTCTCACGTCATAGAATCGTAGACTGTGTTGGCTTGGAAGATCATCTAGTCCAATCCCCCTGCAATAAGCAAGGACATCTTTAGCTAGATCAGGTTGCTTATCAAGGCCTCATCAAGCCTGGCCTTGAATGTCCTCACTATTCAATGCAAATGACACTTGAGTAATCAGTCTTTCAGAAGGTTGTGGACAGGCAATTGCTGTGCAAAACAGAGCCTGCCTTGTAAGGTTGAACCTGAGATTGGTGAGTTGTACTCTGTCTCCAACAGACAAGAAGTTTTAGAGTAAGCCATTAAGACATTGTAGTAGCCAGGTATCAGATAATCTGTTTTTCCTCCCCTTCTTCTTCTCATTTGAGGTGTCCAAGTGATGATAAACAGCTCTGAAGCATGTGGTTTAATAGTTTCCATCAGAATGTGCATAATTTATTATGGTAATTCTGACACCTACAAAAACATCCTGGATAATTCTTGGTCTCACCAACTTCCTTTGACAAGAAGTTCCATAGCTGACTTATTGATTCTGTGAATAAGTATTTCCTTTAAGTGATCTTGAGGATCCTATCTTTTGATTTTATTGAAAGTCCCATTTTTCCAACCTATTTTCTCTATAAAATTAATGATCCCATTATACTTTTTTTCAATTTTTGACCTCTTCTTCACCTCCTTTATAAGGACTTTAATAATGTCCTTATAAATTGCTCAGATGACTTATTTTCTGGCTATCAACTTTTCATGAATTGTTCACCTCTACTCAGAGGTTCTCACCTTTCTAACTTTTCAAGGTTTGTTGGTACCAAGGAAAATGTTTAGTTTGCACTTGTTCTCAGGTGTTATTAATGTTGCATCTACCTCAAGAGTTAGCATCCTGACTAATCTAGTGGCCTTTTAGGATGGAGTGACTGCATGAGTGAACAAGGGAAGAACTATGTGTGTCATCTACCTGGACTTCTGTAAGGCCTTTGATACAGTCAGACACAACATTCTTGCCTCTAAATTGGCAAGTATGCAGTTTGATTAATTGGAGAAATCCCCAATATCAGTACAGAATGGGGAAAAAATGGATTGAGAACAGCCCTGGAGAGAAAGATCTGGGGGCATTGGTGGAAAACTGGACATGAGCCGGCAATGTGTACCCGCAGCCCAGAAGGTCGATCATACCCTGGGCTACATCAAAAGAAACATGGCCAACAGTGTGAGGGAGGTGATTCTCCGCCCCCTACTCCACTCTTGTGAGATCCTGCCTGGAGTACACATCCAACTCTGAAGCCCTCCATACAAGAAACATATGGACCTGTCAGAGCAGGTCCAGAGGAGGGCCACAAAAATGATCAGAGGGATGGAACACCTCTACTATGAAGAAATGCTGAGAGAGTTGGGATTGTTCAGCCTGGAGAAGAGAAGGTTCCCAGAGACCATATTGCAGCGTTTCAATTTATAAAGGGGGCTAATAAGAAAGAGAGAGACTTTTTACTGAGGTCTATAGTGACAGGACAAGGGTTTTAAGCTGAAAGAGGGTATATTTAGATTGGACATAAGGAAGAAATTTTTTTACAGTGAGGGTGGTGAGACACTGGAGTGGGTTGCCCAAAGAAGGTGAGGATGCCCTATCCTTTGGAAGTGTTTGAGGTCGGGTTGTATGTGGCTCTGATCAACCTGAGCTAGTGAAAGATGACCCTGAGGCATGGAGATTTTTCCCACCCCTCTGGACACCTTTCTCCTGTGCTAAACAATTCCCCTCCAGTTTCTCCACATCCCTCTTGAACTTACGTCAGAATTCTAAGTGTGACTTTCCCGTTGCCAAGTAGAAGGAAATAATAATTTCCCTGTAACTGCTGAGTGCGCCTCTTGTGTTGTATCTTTAATCTAGGCATCTACATCTGAACTACTTCTCTTGATTTTGTTGATAGAGAACTGGAGAGAAAGAAGCACCTCTAAGCATGATTCTTCTCATATTTAAAAAGATATCTAATATAGGTTAAATAAATCATGTCCTGCTAGTGATTTTTACTTTCCTTCATAGTAGGAACTAGCCCTGCTGATGAAACCTACAGTGGACACATCTAACATCAAGTAAAATCAATCCCACCTGTACTAGTCCATAGGAGTATTCCTGCATTAACAGTAAATAAGGATGACAGAGGACAGGTAATTATCACAAGTTCCTGAGGAGAAAGTAACTCTTTTCTTATTCCAATGCAGTGAAGTCATGATGATGTTTTCTATGTGTAGGGACAGATTTTCAAAGATATTCAAGCATCTAAACATGGAGACAGTCGCCTGGAGATAACTAAATGAACAATTTGGCAAGGCATTGAAAAGCAACAACGAACTGGGTTCCTAGCTCATCTCCAGGCTTTGTAAATCTCACTAGCTGTATCAGTGCCTTTGCAAATCTGTTTTTTAATACCTTTTTGATCATGGACTTCTAAGTTGCTTAGTTACTTTTTCTAATCAGACCCAGCAAGCCTGCATTTCCTGAGTGTCAGCCAGAAAAGCATATGATTACATCTGGTACATCAATTTCCAAATTCTGCCTGGGCAATATCAGTTCACTGTGCATCCCCATAAAAACCACAGCACTGTGTTCTCTGCGTACCTATAAAATATGCAATCATAATGTGTATCTAGATGCAAATAAGTCTTGATGCTAATGCATTTGCAGTGCAGTTCCTTTCACAGTCTGAATGCTTTTAATTCCCTTTACCAGATGCAATTCCTGCAAAGAATTGGCAAAACAGTTGCAATTAAACACACTCTCTGAGCTATTAGAATGAAAAATCAATCTTCCCTGACTGTCATCTGTAATTCCCAGCTTGCAGGTGGGCAGCCATGTAATTATGTATCTATATCTACATCACATACACACACGCACGCACACATTCATGCTTTTTCTGTATCAGGTTGGATTACTTATGATGATGAAAATATCATTTTCAGAATTATATGAAACTCAACATTTGTTTCACAATAAACTAATGAACATGCCCTGTGATGCCTTAGAATACCTATTTGCCAGAGGAGGACTCTGTGTGTTTGAAAATAATTACAAGAATGAACTCCAGATGGTCCCGCTGTCAAGGTACAGTAGGTCTCTGTTTGGCTTAACTAGCATGAACTGTGGCAGAGAGAGATCAGATAATCACAAAGCTGAACACAGCGCGTATTCAGTGATATGTCTCTTATTTTCTGGACTAGTTGAGTAGCTTACTTTGAACTTGAGAGAGAGAAAAATAAACCTGTGTGAACAGGAAAACAAGCAGCAAACACATAAATGCTGTGCTGAGTGTCATATCTTCCAATTATGCATCTATACAGTACGGTGTAGCATTGAACATTTATATATATGATTCATAAGCACATTCATGCGTATATCCGTGATATATATATATATATATATATATATATGCATGGCATACTTGGCATCCTGGAAAAAAAAGATAAAACTACAATGTGCAGGATGAGAGTAAGAGCCAGGACTGTCTTTGTAAATTCAGAGCTGTCTGTTGCTGTCTGAATTGTAATTGTCTCCTTGTTACTGCCGCCTCTGCTGACTCCTCAGCTGAGGGAGCTCCATGGCTTGGTGTGCCGAGCCCCGATAGTGTGGTCCCTCTGTGAGTGTGCTCTCCTGCCCATTTCCCTGCCTCTTCTCTGCATCCAGATGCCACTCTGCCTGCAGGACAGCAGCTTATTCAGGAAGGTTGGGCCCTGAACTAACCCACTGGGTGTGCTGGGTCATGGGAGGTTTCACTGGTTCTGCAGGGCTTTCCTGGGCACTGCTGAAACCACACTTTCAGACTGGATGGATAAAAGACAGGCAAGTCTTGAGCACGGACTCAGCATTGCCCTTCCCATTCAGCATAAAGGTACCCGTGGGGAAGGGGGCAGTTTTAGTGGTGCATGGGGAATGCTGTAACAAGAGAGTCCTGAAATGCTCCTTGGTGCTGTCAGAAAGCTACCGCAACACATGCCATAATAATTAAAAGTCAGAGAGCAGTAAAAATATTTTTGCTATTGATGAACCTATAATTAAGAACTGTAAAAAACCCACCAACAGCAAAAAAGTAAAAATGAATCCTCAGATAGGATGCAGTTCTCAATCCCTGGATATCATAATGAAGAAAAGCTCCATTTAGTCTGGCATGTATTCCTCCTTTTTCTTAATCCACCCTGTATTTCCGTCACTTATTTAGAAATCTGTTTCTGAATCTGCATAGTTTCATGGATTTTTGGCACATCATTTTTGACAACATAAAAATATTCTGGGAAGCCACAAACCGTGGGCTTTTTCCTATCAGAAGCTGCAGCCGTTCACTCACTTGTCACATGACTGAAGGTCAGCAAAACAACCCAAGCAACGTTCAGCAACCCATTTGTGTCATCTCTTCTTGGCTGCAGTGATGGTTGTCCCTGTTGTACCAGACCAAAGGTGCTGTGCTCCTTTGTTTTTTTAGCTGAAGTTTTTCTATGCCCATATGATATGTTTAGAGCACGGTCCTTTACGAGCCCTTTTGGTCACCAGTCCTGAAGATGACAGGATTTGACTTATGTTGCAGCTAAGTTCTTCTGAGATGTTACACCCAGGCTGGGCATCACACACTGAAATAAGGTCTGAGGTGTTCAAGACTTGGTTAGACAGAGCCTTGGCCAACTTGACCTGGTGATGAGTTAGTCCCACTTTGATGCAAGGTTGGTCCCAGGTCTTGCCACCAACATTTCTAAAGCAGAGATCCTTCTTAGAAGACTAAGGGGATAAAATCCTACCCTACGTCAGTCTGATAAACAGTCCGAATTTGGTGGTGTTTGCAACGTTTCTTAAATGCTTTTATTAATTTTGTTCCCATGTGTTTATTCACTCCTGATAATTTACACTTGATCATTTGCATTTTCAAATCTCCTTGCACCCAGAGGAATATTCTTATTTCAACTCACCGATGATTTGAGACTGATGTCAAAAAACTAAACAGACATTCCCACAAGAAACTAATATTAGGTTTTGTCTCTTGCAATGATTAGAAATGCAAAGGTGGCTTTTACCTTAGAGACAGTTTGGCCCATCCCCACCAGAACTTTACAAACCTCACTGGCATCTTTCTTTATCCTTCTATTTTAACTGCACTATGCAGCGGTAGCATAATTCAATGGGAATCTTTTTTGTGCTCAGCTGGTGCTGACATATGGAAACTTGTTAAAACATGCAACAACTTTCCATAGATTTTTTTTTTTTAACTAACGTTGAGAGGTGGGTAGTACTTCTTATCTATTCACACACTTGTATGGTAGACCTCTGTAGGGATTTTGCCGTCTGTCCCCAAGCTTGCGGAGATGAGCATGTGTCAGCTTGGACTGAGTGTGTTAAGTAATGTGTAAGAGAAAGCTTGAAAGGTTATTTACAAGATAATGGAACTTTTTCTGCCTTCTGAAGTATCATAACTAAATATTTTAATCTTGTTAGTATTGACTTGATAATGAATAACCTGCACCATTCTTGTTTTGCATTATATTGTTCTCTTAGACCTCCCTTGTGTTATACACATGCATACACACATAAAAGCCTACTATGACATTTTTTGTTGGGATTCCTGCTAGTCAAAATGAATTAGAGCTGCCATCAGAGAAATGTGAAAACCAGATTCCTTTTTCAACTGGTCAAGATCCAGAAATAAAATGTCTTCAAACACTGGGGATATATTTGCAGGGATTCAGCTTGTAAGCTTTGCTAACAGACACTTAGATAAATGTAAGACTCTGACACTTTTCTCTTCACTGTTATGAGTATCTATTGTAAGTCTGACTTCTTTCAAGTCAGTAATTGAAATGAGGTGTGTGTATGGAAGCTGGATAGAAATGTTACACTGAAAAGAAGATGAACAGCTAAAATGGAAGCTTCCTCGATCCTAAATATTTCATTTCTACTCATGAGGATAGCTTTAGTGCTCATCATTTAAAGTTATTCCATCTCTGAGGTCACGGTAATTTTGGAAGTGCAGGAGCTCAGGAGATTTCTGCTCATGTTTTATAGGAAAGTACCTTCGTGAAAGAGAAGGATCAAGCTAAAACAAGCCCTGTGGCAAAGGCTGGGTAGAGAACAGTGGGTGGAGTGAAATAACATGAGAGGGAAAAGACAAAGCACAAAAGGTAATAGTGTTGATTTACAGTTCTTCCTCTCCTTGACTCCATTTTCTACTGTTTTACTAATTCACCTGAACTAAACAAATAGGATGCTCAGAAATGGAATCACTGGGAATGTCTAGGGTCCATAGCCCCATTCCAGTGAATGCTGGTCTGTGCAGCAGTCTCACAGGCACAGACTCTTGCAGCAGGAGGCAACAGCCTTCCCTTTCAGACTCCCACAGGTCCCCATACCCTTCCTTGAGCCATGCTTTTGAGAAATATGGGTCAATACCTAGGGTTTTATATACTTTGTGGACATATGAAAGGCTACAATGTCTCACAGAGTGGAAAAAATTAAGGACCCTCGAATATGGGGCACAACGACTGTAGAATGACATAGTTTGAGGGATGAATTCATTACCCAAGTATCTTGAGACTCCAACTACAAGTGGAAACAAGAAACAAGTTTCCAGAAGGCCATTTGCAGCTTGTTTCAACTGAAATATGGAGAGTGGAGTAAATCTTTCTAACCCTGCCATTCTGTCCCTCTGGTGAAAAGTTTTACTGAGTCTCAGGTCAGTTAATTTGTCATCGAAAGCCCCTGTCTGCTTTAGTTCTCATGGTCTGAATTGTGATCAGTGGGGCCGTAATTTTGGGACACCATGCTTACATGGCAAAAGTGCTGTTTACTGTGTCTAAGATTGTGATGCCATCTGCCATTTCAGTTCACAGAAAATGTAGAAAAGCAGAGCCATGCAACTTCATTATCAGAAATGTCTTCTGGTTTTGTTTTGTTGCTGTGCTATGACAGCACAGTAGCATGAATGGGACAGAGATCCCAGTATGACTGCGAAAACACCTTCAAAGAGGCAGGAGTCCCAAGCTGGTATCCAGGTAAATATCCAGGTATACATGGCACGATAAAATAGGGGGTGCATTTTTTAGACATGGTACCAGAAACAGTCTTGCTCCTCTAGTGTTGGAGCAAACCAGCCCTGATGAGAGCAGGAGCAAGAGTCTTTTCTCTGGAGAAGGTGTCCAACAGTCCCCAGCTGTGCTACTTCCCAACCCCACCATGGTCCTGCAAAGCCAGCGTGAGTGATTCACTCTCATCACACAGCCGGGGAGCAATGCAGGCGTAAATCCTGGCTCCACTGAAATCGCTTGCAGGTTGAAGGGGAGATTTTTAATTGAATCAGCACATCCAGAATTTTACACCATCTAATTTGCAAACATTTCTGGTTGCAAAGGTAGAATTCAGCCATGCTATAAACAGAGACAAGTCACACAGACAAAATGGAAATCAGCAAAGTTGTGTTCCTCTGCAGCAGTTCTGAATTTTGCTTTTGGATTTTCCCAATTTCAAAAAACATAATGAATAGATAGTTTGTGAATTGTATCTTTCGTGAGGCAGGTACTAATATGCAGCACGAATTAATTCATAAAGCAATCATACCTTTACTTCTGTAAAACACCATACGCAAATGTGTGTATGTGAGAGAATGTATGAGCATATACCTCTATCAGCTAGATACTAATATTTAGCAGCCTGGCAGCCAGAAAAATCAATTTGTATGCAAAGACCACATAATATCTCCTAAATTCATGAAAGTTCTGAGACTGAGGATTCATATTGATTTTTTATACTATTTTAGGTTTTATTCCTAGGAATTTATTTCAGCAGTCATTTAGCACTATATATCAGTAAAGTTGAGTAAAATCTACACAAGTAGTTCTTCTTTAGCACAAATTAGCTCTAATATTTCTCCTTGATTAAGTATGACAGATACGCAGTTTTACTGTTGCCATCATGCAAGGGAGAAATCTATTAGAGGTTTTATGAATTACAAGAAATGAGAAAATGCCATTAATTCCTGGACTCCTGGATGATTAATACATGGAGTTATGCACAGAATCAAATGAAATGATGAAAAGTTGCATTTTGTATAACTCTGGTCGTGGTGTTACAGTTGAAAAATGCACACTGCAACGTGCTGTGGTACCCTGCAGTGGGGGTCAGCAATGAACATATCTGCCTTGTATCAAGGACATCTCCCGAGTTTGTACTCCCAAACTACAGATATTTACAGGGAACACTAAAACTAAAGAAATGGTAGCCAGAATGAACCAGAAGAGGAACTTGAGCAAATGTGAACAATAACCTTTCTGATAAGAAGTATTGCTACCCAGTGGTGGTATTTACCCCAGCAACACTGGTTTAAGTGCATAGGAGAATATGAACACCTAGTGAGAGCCTAACTGTATTTCCCTAGGTAAAATTAAAAAAAAAAAAAAAATCACTTAGTTGATGTGTCATTCTAGGGGCACAAAAGATGGAATTAATCTGGTCACACATGGATGGATGTAGTGTAGAAATCTCCACCTCAGCTGGTCACACTGAGCTGTTTCTGTAGTCGCTGAATGAGCAATTCTTTATGGAGAAATCTAAGCATGAGTTGCTCCAGAGACTCCTATATCTCTGCATTAAGTATAAAGCGGACATCAGGTAGCTAGTTCAGATGGAGACACTTGAAGTCTGTTGAGAGAGATCCTTCCTTTAATATCTGAAAATGCCTTATTTATTATCACTAAATTTCTCTAAACCCCTGAAAGTCTGTTACTGTCATACCCAGAAATTCTTCAGTTCTATTAGTGCTAGACATTGAATACTCCTAATCCTGGACTGAGTTCATGCTACGAATTCAGAAGAAGAGGTATAATTGTTGCTTACATATAGGCATTGAGCATCTTCTTAAGCACTGGGGAGTACCCATCTGACCTTCAGCTGCCCTTCCTGAAAGGCAAGGCATCCCTGAAGTTCTGTATCTTATCTGCCAGACCAGTACAGACCTGTGGATAACCTAGAACATTAGCCGCTACTGCTTAAATAATTTAATCCCATGCTCAGATATCTGGGGTGAACTGGACTATGTTGCACAGGATGATAACTTATCTGTGAGAATGAGGTCAGTCATTTAACTTTCTCTTGATCTTTTGAGGTCTTAAGTTTAAATACTGTCACAAAAGAGGGACATCGTCCACTGCTTAGGCTTCATTTATCCATTCTACCTCCTCTGGTTTCACGCTGCCTGTGTACACATATTCTTCTTCCCAGGCTGGAGTAAACCAGGAACATTTAATGGTTTCAATAAGGATGGACCAAATTGTTGGTAACTGGCTGACCACCTGTGAGTAAGCACAAAGCTTGACTGAAGCTGCTGCCCTCCCAGTTAGCACCGGTACCCGTGTTTAGCAGAGATGTCATTAACCATTTGAACAGCTTCCTGAGAGATGCAGTGATCCACTGTCATTTCTGACACCTTTATCTACAGGCTGAAGTGACCTTTTCTCTTAAAAATGTGTCTAGCTCAACAAGACATTAAGGGCTTGATGCAGGAATTATTAGGTGGCATTCAATGTGTCATGCAGGAGGTCAGACTAGATAATCATAATGGCTCCATATGACCTTATCAGTCTCCCAAATCTGTGAGCAGCTCATGGGTAAGAACCAGGTAAAAATAGACAGATGGCTATGAGCAGAAGTTACTCTCTGACCTTCAGCTCTGTGTGAGCCATGTGTCAGAGTTAAGGCAAAATTCATCATAGTACAAGGCGAAAAGATTTGGGTGGGACAAGACGGCGTGTCTTGATTAAACCAGCAGAAAAGCCATAAATTGCCTGCTTCCCTCTAGAACAGAAACTGTTGGTTTGTTGCTTTTTTTTTCTTTTCTTGGTCCAGGTCTGCTAATAAATGTACTGTAGCAGATGCAAAAACTATTTCCGTCTTTCTTGGTTCCTGTTTTATTACAGGTGAGAAACTGGGAGCACTGGAATTCAATGCCATCTACCCAGAGGCAACACTTTACTCAGGTACTGAGTGAAATGTCACCTCACATCAGCTCACATATCAGCTTCAGCTGAAAGAAAACTCCCTCAGTGAGAAGCTGTTCATACACTTCCTCAAGTATTCAAGTATTCACATGGGGTTGGCCTGCTCCTCTGAAGGCGTAAGAGAGGGGTGCTGGAGGCTCACTACACTACGACTGCCCCCAGACACAAAGGACAGCAAGGATAAATGTGTGAAAACCCATACTTGAAGGCTACCCATACCTGAAAGGATGCTTGCAGCAGGGAAGGGTCTGGTGCTAACGGAGGTGGGATGCAGAACTGATCTTTCAATGCAAGGGTGAAAGTAGACCACTAAAGAAGTCAGAAAAGAAGGTTAAGTAGGCTGAGTTTGCTGTAGTATGTCAAGGATTTTAAAAGGAGAATGATAGGGTCAATGACAGTAAAATGATCCCTTTTTTAACTCCATGGTGACTGGCTGCTGGCAGGGCAAGACAGTGTTTGGCAGACCGCAGGACGATGGTGGAGAAAAAAGATGGAAATTTCACAAAGAAGAGTTTCAGTTATCCAGAAAGCTTCACACAACTAAACAAAATGTTGCTGAATCCAAACATTGATTATTTTCCATTGATCTGTTCCTAAATCCTGGCACTTCTGTTTCTTCTATTTATAGCTATGCTGGGAGCAGAAAACAAACGCAAACAAAAATATCTCAAGCAGCCCTGTGTCACAGGCACAGGCTGAACCCCTACCCATTACTCTGCAGAGTAAGTTTTACAAGGGGCAGAAATTCTGCCTGAAACAACCTTGTTCTTGATCCCTCTCCCGCTGTGAAGTATCCCGTCCCTTCCTAGAGAGGTGAATCACAGCAAAGAGTATAAACATACTGAGCAAAAATGAGCAAAACTGAGCAAAAATGTGTCAAAAGGGCTGGGCTAATTCTTTGCCATGGATGAGGGGATCTCTGAAGACAGGGCTTTTCCTCTGCCTCCCAAAGCTGTCCCAGAGCAACTGAAGATATCACCTGTTGCTCTCTCCTTGTGCAATTTCATGGACTTCTCTTGGGATTGAATCTTTTGCATTCAGCATAGCTTCTTACTGTCTCCACCATTGCTTCCTGGTTTGCTCCTCACTTTATTTTAGATTCATTTTATCAATGGAATTTGACTTTCTTAAGTTTATTTTGTCATAGCATAGTGTCTTCTTTCTTCTGGGCTGCCTTCCAAACACCTCTTGTTGAAATTGGCTCCTAAATTTTAATTAAAGGAACCTTTTGTTTGGCCCATAAATTAAAATGCTCTGAGTTCTTTTTTCTGTCCACTTCAAGGAATTGAGCCAAACATGAAATACTGAAAACTGTCCGGACGTATCCTTCTCTCTTTCCTCTGGGCTCAAGTTCTTCCCCCAAGAGACAGAGCTACTGCCAGCAGTGTTCCCGCCACAGTCCTGTGACCTCCTTTTGGAAATATACTCTCCAGAATGACTGACCTCATGGTCGGACGGTCACACCAATGTAAACATATCAGCACACTAACTGAGTGACAGCCCGGGCTTTGCTGTCTTGTTTTTGAACTCCTGGACAGAAAGACATGAGTGAGTGTGCACTGCCATGCACGTTTATTGGTTGAGTTGAAGTTGTGTTAAACATTTGGTCCTGCTCACAAAGGATTAGTTTCCTGATTTTTAAAACGTTGTAAGCACCATGATTTGAAAGAAAAAAGGGACAAATAGTAACAACAACAACACCTCCTCTCCTCTTTCCATCCCTCTGTCAGACATCTTTAACTGTGTGAATGAGACTCTGCAAGGAGGATATAAGCAGCTAAAAGATCCAAGCACATCCACACACAGGATAGGTGTGGCTAACAAACTACCCAGCCAAGCACAGGGTGCTCACCACCCCGTACGGCACCCAGCACCTTTGCTGGGTGCACAAGCACCAAGTCAGGGGGAGAAGAGTTGGTCTCTACAGCCCCAGGGTGCACCCTCCATGGTGCCGAGTTGCCCTGTTTCACCTCCCTGTTTGCTTATTGAGGGTTTTATGTCTTCCCACAGTGGGGTTTTTCTCATGAACACTTGATCTGGTAGCAATGCCACCTCAACCACCCTAGCTCTGCCCATGGTGTCACCTTGTGTCCTTGCCTGGCTCTGCTCTAGAGATGTCTCATGGCCTTTCCTGGTGACTGTGCAATGCTTGCAGCAGCCTGAGCTGTGGCTATGCAACCATGAGGGCTGCATCAAATGCTGGGATTTGGGGATCTTGGGTGCAGGTGGCTGGCCCTGGGGCAGGGGGATGAGGAAGTGACAGCTGCAGGTGCACACAGAGGTTTAAATCCCCATTTTTGCAAACTGTATTCACTGCAATAAACCCAAAGACAAAGAAGTGAACACAATAGTGTGTGGCTGAATCAAAGTGTGGATCTTTCATATGCAAGAGCAATACTTACTATTTATTTTAGCAAATAACAGTTTATATCCTGACATAAGGAGGTTAATAGGATCTGCTAACGGACGAAGTTATGAGCATCCTCGACCCATGTTTTCATCACACTCAAGCCATTATCTATTCTCCTTGCTCTTTTTCTTCTCTGGTTTTAAAGTTCTGTTATTTAATACAGAATGTCAGATTCCCTACTAGCACTGTAAACTTCAATGACACTGCAATGGAAAGCAGTCTGGCCCAGTTTATAGAACATGAGCATGGTTTGGCAGTCAATGCCAACTGAGCAGATTTTAATGCTTAATGGAATGAGCCGCAGCACAGACCACGAAGGACTTGAGAGAAGGAGAGGGATGGTTACAGTGAACAGATGGTAAGTGTCTCAGTGTTTGACTGTGTGCGATCCCACCAAGTTTATCTTTGTGCTTCAGTGAAGAAGCACAACTGGCTCCCAAAGGTATGACTGAGATAGGATTATCTCTGGAGCTTCACCTCCATGCCACGAAGGCTGGGGTGCCACTTGACTCATTGCCAAAACTGCATCTTCTGCCAACCCCATGAAAACACACTCATTGGGTAGGGTTTGAAACCTTTTAAAAACTGAGTGCCTTTCGTCCCACTAGACTTGTTGGAGTGACAATGATGAAGGAACCTATTCAGATCAAGAGAGCATGGCACAATGTGATTTTAGTTTTTGAGAAGCTTCAGAAACCACAACGTTATAAATTACACACATAATTTGCATCTACTGAATGAGGCCAGGTCCCTGTGGCAAAAAAGTATGTGATCAGATGGAGTGTCACGATGCTTATATGGAATGGGTGTGAAATACAGCTACACAGTTTAAATTTGGGTATTTACATGCTTTGCAACCTCCTGATTTTTCCATATCTTCGTAACATTCTTGCTGGACGTGTGTGGGGCTGGGGACCCCGTTGTCTGCACTACCATTCATGCTACCTCCTGTCAGGGCCTGTAAGACAGGGGCAGAGGCTTCAGGACTGCAAGGATTAGTGATCTCTAAAGGCTCAGGCAGAGTCTCCTTGCTGAATCCTCCAGTGTAAGAATGGAAAGAGCTATGGACATGCTTCTCATACTGTATATCTTGTCTCCACATCAATCTGTAGCTGCTAAAGACCCGAGGAGGCAGGAGAACGTTTTTCTCTGTTGGGTAAGTAAGAGTGCCAGTGATGGGAGCTCTATGGCTCTTCTAAAGCTGCCCACCAAGTTTCAGTGAAGCCCATGAGCAGAGATGAGTCACACCTAACCACACACCAGACCTTGCAATTAATTCACTCCTTACCAATCTTAGTGTGACATTATAACTCAGCATGCTACAAAGAAAGTTTTGAGCCTATCAGTCACTGTTCTTCTGAAGGTCAGCAGGTGTTAATTGAATTTTGCCCAGCATTCCCCTTCTCCATGCAGCATTATCCTAGGCCAGGGCAAAGAAGCTACCATTCCCACAAGCCTCAATGGCAGATATTTGCTATAGTGTTCGCAAAAACTCTACAGCTATTTCTACATCCCTTTATGAGGAACACTTCTTTTCCTCCAGGAGATGCTTCCCTACCAGGTTCTGTCTAGGACTGGATGAAACCAAAGGAAACAAAGGGAAGCAAAAGTTCAGTGTTTATACAAGCACAGTAATGTCCATTGAAATGAATAATTTTAATTGCTGTAAAATAAAATAGGTGTGATCAAATGCTATGAGTGTGTACACACACATACACACACATATGTGGACACATATAAAATCACAGAACGATTGAAATTGGAAGGGACCTTTGGAGTTTGTCTAGTCCATTCCTCCTGTTCACAGCATGGTCCCCTACAGCAGGTTGCTCAGGACATTGTCCATCCAGGTTTTGAATGTCTCCAAACATGGAGACTTCATCACCTCTCTGGGTAACCTGTTCATGTGTTCAACCACCCTCACAAGAAAAAATATATGCTTAAATGGAATTTCTTGTATTTCAGTTTGTGCCCATTGCCTCTTGACCTGTCACTGAGCACCACTGAGAAATCTGGTTCTGTCTTCTGTACTGCTTTCCATCAGGTATTTATGCATATTGATAAGATCCCCCTGAGCTTTTTCTTCTCTACACTGAACAGTCCCAGCTCTCTCAGACTACGCACACCAATTGCTTATTAAATTTTGTGGTGTTTTGATAAACTCACTCCAGTACGTCCATGTCTCTCTCGTACTGGGGAGCCCAGCACTGAACCCAGCACTCCAGATGTGTTTCACCAGATCTGAGTAGAGAGGAAGGATCACCTTCCTTGACTTGGTGGTGATGTTCTTCCTGATGCACTCCAACTATCTGGTCTATCAACCAGTCCTCACAGTTTTGTGTCATCTGCAAATTTGCTGTGGTTATGCTCTGTCTCATTGTACAGGTCATTAACGAGAGTGTTAAACAATGTTGGCCCCAGTATCAATTCCTGGGGTACGCAGATAGTTACTGGCCTCCAGCTGGACTTCAAGCTGCTGATTACAGCTCTCTGAGCCCAGCAGTTCAGCCAGTTTTCAGAGCCCTTCACTGTTCATTTATGTAGCCTATGCTTCATCAGTTTATCAATGAGGATGTTATGGGGGAGAGCATCAAAAGTCTTGTTAAAGTTAAAATAAACAACATCCACTGCTCTCTCCTCATCCATCGAGCAAGTCATGTTCCCATAGAAGGCTATCAGGCCAGTCAAGCCTGATTTCCCCTTTGTAAATCCATGCTGACTACCCCCCAGTCACCTTCTTGCCCTTGAGATAGATATACACACACATATATGTACACACACATACACATACACATACACATACACATACACATACACATACACATACACATACACATACACATACACATACACATACACATACACATACACATACACATACACATACACATACACATACACATACACATACACATACACATACACATACACATACACATACACATACACATACACATACACATACACATACACATACACATACACATACACATACACATACACATACACATACACATACACATACACATACACATACACATACACATACACATACACATACACATACACATACACATACACATACACATACACATACACATACACATACACATACACATACACATACACATACACATACACATACACATACACATACACATACACATACACATACACATACACATACACATACACATACACATACACATACACATACACATACACATACACATACACATACACATACACATACACATACACATACACATACACATACACATACACATACACATACACATACACATACACATACACATACACATACACATACACATACACATACACATACACATATACATGCACACAGATATACTAAACATTCAACATTCAAGTTATTCTACACATATACATGACACAAATAATCCAAAAAGTGCCTAGGCCTCAGGCATCATTGCAGAGCATTCCTTAAGAAAACTTACTTAACCTAAAATGTAAGTTAAAAAAAACAAACAGTAAAACAAACTAGACAACAACGTGCTAGCATGAGGAAGAAAATTGGTCAAGCCAATGAGTCTAAATAAATATAAAGTATGCCAGCAGTCATAATAGCATGTTCTAGCTGTCCCATCTAAAGGAGACATCACATGTGAACCATGGGCAGGACTGAAAGGCTAGTGCCAGTAGAAGGATCCAGACACAGGAGATGCTAGCCTTCCAGGACAGGTTTTACTCTGACATCACTGGCAACAGCTTTGCACAACCAACATCCTGGATCAAACAGACCTACAGTCTGAGCTGCTATTTGCAATGTTATTGGTCTTTTCTTTGAGTGGATTTGCCTTGGTTTCAAGATAATGATTTCTCTAGATGATACATGCAGAGAGACCAGCCTACCTTTGCCCTGGTACAAATGTGTGCACTGATTAATATTTGTGCATCCCTTAGAAAACTGGAAACATTATACAACTGCAAAATAGACCCCGATTTTAATGCCCCGAGGTTCAATCAGAAGATACTGCAATTCTTATTGTTGCAGTTCCCCAAAAGCTTGAAAGGTTCCTTTGCTCTTTAGGTTTCCCAAACTGAATGATTTCTACAGGATTTTCCCTTGGCATCAACCTCCAGATGCTCTCTGAGGTCTAAGCACAGATGAGAGCACCTGAGCTGGTCACTCTGCTCAGCTGCATGTCTGCTGCTCTGGCGTCCACTCCAATTCTCTTGCTGAAACCCCACTGTTTCCTCACTTACAAGCTGCACTTAAAATGACTTTCTTTTTAGTTATACTTATGCCTTTCTTTACCGAACATACAAGGATATGTAGGCTCCAAAGTTCTGTGCCTGTCATTCGTCATTATCGGTATCAGAGGGCACTATAAGCTAGGAGTGTCCTCCTCACTATTCAGTCTGACCCTAAACCAAAAAACTACTCTAAGTCAGGTGGCCAGTCTGTGGCAATGAGTAATGTGCAAGATCAAGCTGGGAAGTCAATCTGCAAGTCACCATCAGGTCCAGGGATGGCCAGGAACCTCCCTGGGGATAGGGATGGGCTAACGCCAGACCAGGATACGGGCGTGTGGATGAGCAAGACTCGATGGAGCCCATGGCCAGGAAGGGCAGAGGGGCTGTGGGAGCTGGGACCAACCTTCCTATGGCATCACTGGGTCAGGGACTGGAGAGCTGACATGGGGTCCTGCTCCCAGGGCAGGGAGGGGGAGCCCTGGGGAGGGGATCAGGGCCACCAAGACCTAGTCAGGGCCCTGACATACACTTCTCTAAGCAATCCTGCTCTGCTCTGCTTTGGCTTTCCAAAATCATTTTTATGGTAATAAAAATTAATGACAGTAGAAAATTATTTACCTTATTCTACTGCCTGAGGACTCCTAAATGCACAAGTAAGTAAATATGTTTAAAAGCAGCTGAGAGTGTTTGCAACAAGTGAAGACATGAAGAATGATGATGAATGCATCAATCATTTCATTTCCATTCGCTCATTCCAAGTGAAGGGAGTGCTACGAATTAACAATCTTTACTTTACAGACTTAGACCTTACCCTCATTAAAGACCAGCAGAGAAATAGACCACCTTTTACCAGGCACCCAGCCTGCCTGTGAGCTTGCAGGGTGGAGCAGAGCTCTGCTCAGCACTGGCACTATGGTGCTGCATAAATCTCTTTGCACCTGGGAAAAGCACTCATGAAACAGGTTTTGCATCAAGACAGTTAGCCTGATTTCCTTGGTTTTTGCTCTGAGTTAAAGCTGTGACAAGACTGTGTCAAGGTGAAGTTTTGGCAGTAATAACTCAGCTGCCTATCTGCTTTGGAAAGCTTTATTAAAGGCAAAAATGTGGAAATGGGAACTAGTACTCCCATCTGGTTTGGGGGAACACAGCATGAAAAAGGTACATTGCCACACTAGCCCCTGTCTTGAAATATTACAAAAGCCAAAACTGTTCTTTATGTCAGTGAACATTTTAGGGCTGGACACAGGATGTATGAAATACTATAATTAAGAAATTTGAAAATAATTTAAGTGGTCAAGAGGTAAAGGCACTTCCTGCTTCCGTCCTATCGCTCTGTACATGAATTATTGGGGATGGTGATGGAACCTCCTTTCTGGGGCATTACATGTCAGGAGTACATTTAAAATTGAAGGAGTGAGGGGCTCTTTCCTCTCCTTTTCCCACCTACATCTGCATCTCATCTGTTAAATTAAATGTCAGCGGGAAATACTGTTTTCTCCAAGTGGAAGCAGGTCATTCCAGTAATGATTGGGTTTGAAAAGAGTACCACTTCCAGAGCACAGAGACAACTGACAGTGGTACAAGGAGGAAAAATGTGTCTATAAACATAAAAATATAGACATTTGTGTGCCATATAGTGTTATCAAAGCAAATAAATAAAATTTGTTACTGCACTATATAAAAAGTGAAGTTTTGAATCGCTGTTATTAGAGTTGATGCACATTCTTTTAACTCATTTTTGTTTCAAGAAGATACCAGTCATGATTGTGTGCTCTAGTCACTGAATGTAAGACAGAAAAATAAAAAAGTTCAGTGCAGTCTCTGAAACACACAGTAACAAGTACACAAAAGGTGTATTTATCTAGCACAATGATTCTCAAGATGGGGATAGATGTATCTCATCTGATCTGTAACAGAGCATTACAGATCTGGATATCCTAGTCTAGATTTACAGGACTCAAGGAACCCCCCAGAACCTTGGTGATGATCCAAGCACTGTTTGGGATGCAAATATGGAAGACAAGATCTGAAGGAACATTGTTTTGAACAGGACATGGCCAGAAGTCCATAGCCCACATCCTCCAAGATCTTTTTATGTGCTGATAGTCTCTTTTGCCTATCACTGGAGTTTTCAAAATCACTATTCTGCTAAACCCATAGGCAGTAAAGGTTTGGAGAAGGCTCATGCAGACAGGCCTGAGCCCTGACAATGCTCCAGAGCTCTCTGTACTTTGGGCTTTCAAGACCCAACTGGATGAAGCCCTGAGCAGCTTAGTCTGACCACAAGTTGACCCTGCTGTGAGAAAGAGGTTGCTGTGGTTCCATTCTAATCTGAATTACCCTCTGTTTCTGTGATTCTATGATCACCATGGCTACATGGGTTATGGGAAACCTGAGCATCTAACTGGGCCTGTGACTGTACTGCAGTATGTTCAGTACCACAGACTAAATACCACAACCTCTCCTTAGGGTTTGTATACTATCTTGGTAGCCCCTTTGTGGAACCCAGCCTCTTCTCCCCAACCATCTTGAAGTGAGGTGCCTGTAACTGGACATAGTTGTAGACTCACCAGTGCTAAATAAATAGAAAGGAATGATAAACTGCCACAGTTTTCTGACCGTGATCCTCTTAATGTAGCTTAGTTTGCCTGATTAACACTGTTGGCTCATACTCAATTTGGCATCCATCATAAACCCCAGCCAGTTTTAGTAGAAGAGCAACTCAACCAGTGCTCAGCCTGTAGTGAGACCTCATCACCCTCTACAACTACCTGAAAGGAGGTTTTAGAGAGATGGGGGCTGAGCTCTTCTCCCTGGTGACAAGGGATAGGACAAGAGGAAACAGGTTCAAGTTATGTTAGGGCAGGTTTAGATTGGATATCAGGAAATATTTTTACACTGAAAGGGTTATTAAACATTGGAACAGGCTGCCCAGGGAGGTGGTGGATTCACCATCCCTGGAGGTGTTTAAGAAAAGGGTAGATGAGGTGCTTAGGGACATGGTTTGGAAGTGTTTTTTTGTCAGGGTAGGTTAATGGTTGGACTTGATGATCTGAAAGGTCCCTTCCAACCTCACCGATTCTGTGATTCTATGATTCTATGATACATGGGGTTATTTTGCCCACCAAGAGAATTTCACACTTCTGCTAGATTTTGTAAGGTTTTTCTTGGCCTAATTACCAAGGTTTTTCTGGATTGAACCTCTGCCATTGAGCACATCAACCACATACCTAATTTACTATCATGTGCAAACTTGATACGGGTGCAGTTTTTTCAATATCCAGTTTAAATTATTAGATTGTGTTATGTTGTGTTATCATCCAGATCTCTGATGAAGTTACTGATCAATATGGGCTCTGGTAATACTCCCAGATACTCCACTTGTTACTGGCTCATAAAAGGACACTGACCCACTGTTTACTACCCTTTTCACAGAAGTTTGACCAAGGTTACACTTTGTGCTGGGACATGCTCATACCAAATGTGAGAGTTGGAATGAAGGGAAAGACAATCTGCCCTTCACAACAGACCTCAGCCATGTAACAGGTTAAAGGAACCACCTTTCCATGTCTAGAAAGGTGCTTGCAAGCTCCAGCCTGGATTGCTAAAGTCCAGACACTGAGGAGGAGGATTCTCTTTGTCACAGTGAGTGAAAACCAACAAAAGGCCGAAACAAAACACAAGAGTAAACTGTAAGGGATCCAGCCCAGGTTCCCAGAGTGCTCCAGCAACAGTGGGTGTTCTGTTCAGTTTAATTTAACACCTTTGACTACCTGGCAGTATAGGTAGCAAATACCTCAACCACATATGTAAAGGAGCCTGAACTGTGAGGTATACAGCCATAATAAATATATGACTGCAATGTAGAAAGTATTCTATTTCAGGAGGTTAGGAATAGAAATAGGAATTAAGGTGAGATTCAGTCTGGAAAAATACAAGCTAAACACAGCAAACCTGAGCTAAATAAAAGTGTAGCGGTTACTAGGGGCTCAGTATCTAATAAAAGATAACAGATGGCCTAAGAGCATTTGAGTGACCTCAGGGCAGTTGGATGGATTAGCTGGATGTCTGAAGTCTCTCCTACCTGTATATTGTTGTGATCCTTTTTTCTCCTCACTTTATTTTTTCTTCCTGCCTCTTTCTCTCTCCATACGCTTTCTGTTGGAAAAAAAAAGGAAGAATTATGCCTTAGCCAGCTAACATTGCACCTTTTGCAAAACTGTTGTGAGCTTTGGACCAGAGAGAAAGCTAACAGCAGTGGCTAAACAATTCAACACTTGATGTTAGTATGAGATACAAGTAAAACAGGGCACAGAACTGTGTTTCTCCAACATCAAAATTGTAAAGAAACAGCATGAGAGTAGAAAGCTGCCTTATGTCATGACAATCTTCTTCTCTGCCCTTTTGTGTGTGTTTGTCTCCTTTTGTCTTGAAGGAAGTGGGATATTACGAGTTCATTTCCATTAGCCTTTGGACTTTTCTCCAAAATGTCTAGTAATTCCTAGCCTTAATGCTGTCAAAAAGACTGTCAAATATGGACATTTTTTCTTACAAAAACTTACCTTGAGGTAAAAAAGGAACGCTGTTTGAATGAAAAAAAATACATAAAGCATCGATGGAATTAATGTCTTTTTATTCTTTTCTATATCTGTAATAAAAGATTTACAGTACTCTCCAAGGACTGTGCTTCCTGTACTCAAACCCCAAGTTTTGTTTCACTGTTTAATGCAGTATAACAACAGGGTTGTGTTTGTACCTTTGCCTCTTTATTCCATTAAACACAAAGCTAACCTGATCCCTGCAGGTAGCTTCTTATACATTCAAAAACATCTGCTGCCAGGCAAGGGGGGCAAAGAAAAGGGAGAAGGAATATCCAGCCTTTTGATAAAGGTAAAATAGCATCCATGAAGTTTAAGTGAGATACATTCAACCGTGAAAGAAGAGCCAGTTTCATGGCTGTGAGGAGAAATTCTGAAGGGAAGATGCTACAAAATGGCAGGCATTTGCCAATGCTGTCAGGCCTGAAACAAACACCAACAGACTGATACCAGGATGCTCAATCTGTCTGCGTGTGTCTGTCTCCCTTTGCACGTGTCTGTCTGTCTGTCCCCTCACCAGCCAAGGAGAGCACCCGCCTGCTCCCACTCCAGCTGCAGCCAGACCCTCATGGCGTGTTCAGGACAGCAGGTTTGGGTGGCTGTACTGCAAACATGGGGCTGCCCGGCACATCCCCCAGACAGCACCCACCATGGGATTTGCACATCTTGTCATCCCTTTCATAGAATCACAAAATCATAGAATTGTTTGGATTGGAAGGGGCATTTAATGGTTTTCTAGTCCAATCCCCCCTGCAATGAGGAAGGACATCTTCAACCAGATCAGCTTGCTCAGACCCCCGTCCAACCTGACCCTTCCTTGTTCTTGGCCCTCCTTCTGCTGCTAGTACCTCCCTTCCCAGACCCCAGCCTCCCCTCAGTCACACAACCTGCTCCTGAAGCCCTTTCCCCCATTGGTACCAGTTCTGCCACATCCATACCCATTTTTGACTCATTTACCTGTGTATTCTTGGCCTTGCATGGCATTGCTGACATACACAGTCACTTATTGGCACTGTTGTTTCTCACTCAGCTTTACTCTTCTAAGGCTCCCAATGCCCCTCCAATGACCTGCAGAGCTTGGGTGTTTGTCATGCACCCACTCTCTGCTACCTGCATGGCCTGGGCATCCTTCTTGGCACTGTCACCGCTGTCGCCTTCTCACTCTGGTTTTGTTTGAGTCTAGCAGTTTGTCCTCTAATGTCCAGGAGCTGCAATTTATCCCTAAGCATGACTTCTGCCTACTGCTGTTTGTGCTTAACGAATTCTCTTTCACTGCATGAATGTCAGGGGCTAGAGGCTGTAAAGTAAGTCTCCTGTAGAGTTGTGCTTAAGGGGCAACCATGGAAGTCTGGACAGAGAAAAAGAAGGGATTAGGAACAACCTCAAAGAAGAAAAGGGTTAAATGTAAGGACTTTTCTCTGAAAGCACACTGAATTAAAGGCTTTCCCCTAGGTACATACTGCCTGAAAAGGCTGGGTATTTTTAACCTGACCTTCACAAATAGGCAAATAGGGACATGGGGGTTCAGTGAAAAATTCTTTTGCTTTCTTTACCCGCTCTATAAGGCTTGGATTAAATATCCTACAGATTTGTAGGCATCAAAACTAATAATTCTTCACAGCACTAAGAGGATAACTTATGCCTAAAGATTTTAGGAGGTTTTAGCGATATTAATAAATTGAAACTTTTGAAAATGGCTTTATATCCGGAACATATGAGATTTATGAAGTTAAATATGGTTGTGTCTGCATTTTTACATTGGAAAGAACCCAAGTAGAGAGGCTGCAAATGGCATATCAGAGGTCTCCGAAAAGTATGGTGTTCCTGCAGGGAGGGACAGCACCTGGGCCCTGGCTCCAGTCCCCATCCTCTCTTGTAGGACCAGCCTTTCTCCCCAGTTATGCAATACATGCAGTTTCTCCCTGCTGATCTGAAGCAGCACTTCTGCTCAGTCACCTAGACATGGGCTTGGGACCCTCAGCCACTGTTCTCCTCTTCCTCCCATAGACCATCTGGAGTCTGGCACTTGCAGATCTGGGCAAAGAGCTGGCAGACAATTCCCTTGGCTCAGAGCACACTCATGCATGTCATGAGAAGGATATTGGGAAAAATGAGAGTCAGGAGATGCCAATTGGAAATCCTGACTCTTGAGTCATTACAAGCTAGAGTTGACAATGTGCTTCAGACTAGGTCTGGACAAACGCAATCTGAGCTCAACTAAATGTATTAGTGAATGGCTGTGACTAAAAAAATCAAAACAAATGAATTTGCGAAATCCTTTTTCCTCAGGTATTCCAGATGTAATGGTCTCATGATTAAGCCTGAAATTTCCCCAGGCAGAATAGTAAAGAAAGGGAACAAAGAAATCAAAACCAAAATGAAACATTTCACTGAGGGGAAGACAAGTAATTTGGTTAAACTAAAGTTATTATTCACCTGCTTTAGTTTTTAATTTCAGCAGTGAACGAAAGGAAGAAAAAAACCCATCACTTGGATTTGACCCAAAACACCGCCAATAGATACAAGTTTGAATAACACATTGCATGGGAAAATTCATTAAGGAGGACCAAATCTGCAGTGTCAGTCTGGGCAGAAAGTAGTGCTCAGACCATGAATTGGACCTAGACTGGAGACCAGAGATGCACCCTACTTTCACAGGTCAATCAACCTTTTTAATCCAATTGTACCCAAGAGTACCAAATCTTGATAAACACCATGGGAAGACTTAAATTTTTTACTCACCCACAGTAGGCACCCATAATATATCCCTGTGTCCCACAAGACTATTGCCTGCATTTGATTTCAGAAACCCTGTTAGTGGCATTTTTCCATTTCTAAAAAAGTATTGCAAAGAATGGAGAATAAAAAGGGGGGATAACACAGCACTGTGCAATGTATCAGAAAGAGGTTTTTGTTAAGCTGAAAGTATATTCATTTCCTTAAATACTTTTGCAATTATCAGATTGCTATAATACATAATACTCAGTTGAAATCCCAGTTTAATTACTACTTTTATGTTTAAATTTAATTCTGTACCCATAAAATATTGTGAGGCCTCCTGATTGTATTTAATATCCTCACATCAGTGCTTTGCATGTACACTGAGCAACGCTCACATGAAGCAATGCTGGGTTACGCTTTCCAACTGCCACCACATTTCATGCAAGGGAAATGAGATTCCCTTTTTAATTTAATCTCAGTTTTATTTAATTAAAGTCTTAAGAATTGTTTCGGTTTTGAAAAATTTGTTAACTAGATGTTTTCAGGTAAATCATTCACCATGAGTTTGAATTCTGGACAAGATATTCTAGGCTATGAATAAATTTGTAAGTGCTGGCGGGACTGGAATGTTAAAGAACTGGGTGACAGTGATGACAAAGAGCTTCCTTATTTCTCCCCTGGAAGAGCTCTAAAAGGAAGTAGTTTGTGGCACTTCTCTGGGTATCTTTGCTATTCATCTTGTGTGTGTACATTTTTGAGGAAGACTAATGGGTGAACTGTTTATGCTTGTTATTCTTCTTTCTTACATTTTTAAACTATTTTTCCTTCATTCTGACTAGTTAAATAAGAATATTTGACCTAGGAACCCAGTGGAGGCCACTGTGATGCTGAGAAGATTTGCAGAAATGACTCCTGACTGCAGATATCTCTGAATTTGGAGCATTCAGCTCAAAAGACTTAGAGCAGCAAGATTTCCAGAGCACTCCAGCTCTGAGAATCTGATTAATTATCACACTTTTTAAAAGCACCTCAATGGATTGGCTACCCGCTCCTGAGACAGTAGTTGGGTGCCAAATACCTCAGCAGAGATTTTCACTGTGATAACTGGCCACTCAAGAAGCCTTTCTTTCAAGAACTCCTGCTCTGTGGGTTGAAACATCTGGAGAAACAAACACAGTGGGCAAATTCTCAGGAAGGGAGGAAGTGGCTAAGAGGGACAAGATATTTCTCATCAAAAATATTTCACAAAATGAAAACCAAAGGCATTGTGTGTTCCTCTTTAAATGGAGGAGCAGTGACAGACAAGAGGAAAGTGCAAAGTGGATTATAAAATGGGACTCAAGAGGCTAAAAAAGAGATGCAAACTTCAAAGTCAATGACAAGCACAGTTAGGCCTGGAAGAATTAAATACAGACAGTTTGCTTTGGAAAAAGAATTTGGCTTCCAGAGCAATGCTTACATCCATCTTGAATGAAAAAAAGCATCTTAATCATCCTGTATCTGAGGAGGTGGAAGGAATTTCAAATCAGGACTTGAACTCCAGGACACGCTCTGCATTCCAGATCTGTAGCTCATGCATATTCCACTTGGTCTCTGGTGCTTCCAGCAGAGATTTTGTTGCTAACGACCCTTCTCAAACTCTTCTCTGTACTTTTGCAGTCTTTGTCTTCATTCTTATTTGCTTTTCATCTCACTACCTTACATGACAATACATTAAATCTCTTTAAGTCCATTCAGGAGTCTTGTGTACTCAGACTCCTGGCACACGAACCTGGCTTCCCATTTTCTGAATGCCTCCTCTAGCTCCTGTCAGCTTCGGGAGCAGTCCATGTTCATGGATGTTAGGCCCAGGCAAAACATGCCGTTTTGGCTGCAGGTATCTGGAAAGAGTACTGCTCTCAGCCAGACTCGGACTGCTCATCAGCTCTGTCCGTGGAGGTTGCCCAGAGAAGTTGTGGATGTTCCATCTCTGGAGGAGTTCAAGACCAGGCTGGATGGGGCTTTGAGCAGCCTGGTCTGGTGGGAGGTGTCCCTGCCTAGGGCAGGGGGTTGGAACTAGATGATCTTTAAGGTCCCTTCCAACCTGCACCATTCTATAATTCTATGAAAATTACCTTACAGCAGCATAACTGCGTCTACATTTACTTACTCTGCTCATCCTGCCAGAAGGGTGTGTTCTATAGACTGCACAGCAGTGTTTAAGGTAAACCAGGTTCTTTTGACAGAAACCACTTTAGGAGCAGCGAAACAAGAAGATACCAACAGATCTGAAGAGACAGCAACCCTTGGTTTGGGAGGCTGGGGAAGGCAATCAGGAGCAGCAGAGAATAGGCTAAAAAAGGTCATGTCTTCCACCCTCTTTAACTTTCAACTGCTCCTTATATTTGACCATAAGCACATGAAATAAATGCTACACAGATCACTGTGTGTCCAATATTTTTAAATGTATTTATCTTGTTGTCCTGGTTCTGGGGGGGATAGGGTTAATTTTCCCCGGGTCCCAGCAGGGACACAGGTATCCCATCCCATGGGAGCCATGCCCACCCTGAGCTGCCAGGGGAGGGGGCAGGAAGTCGATGCTTGGAGTGGGCTGGAGTGTCCCGGGTCCGGTTGGGGAGTGGCCGGGAGCGGCGGCTCCATGATCGCGTTTGTATGTCCCTCTATCTGTGTTATTGTTGTTGTTTTCTTGTTACCTTTGCTGTTCTGTTAAATTGCCTTTGTCTCAACCCACAAATTTTGCCTTTTTCTTGTGCTTTCCTGCGCTGGGAAGGCCCCGAGCGAGCGGTGCCTGGTTCTTTGTTGACACTTGTTTCTTTGCTTGCCTCAGATTTCCATAAATGAAAAAGAGAAAGTATTTATTTTCTTTCAATTTTTGTCCATGGTTTAGGCCATAAGATTTTTGAGAGAACCAACTTTTTATTTTGGCCTTCAAGAAGTCAGTGCAGCTCCAAACTGTGCAGGAGCTGTAAGCAATGCTGCAGTACAAACAATAAACACTATTACACTCTTGAAAATTTGTTAGTTCCACTGAAACATTCTTCAACACTTCAATTTTAAGAGAATTCCTGTATATCATGTTCCAACTAGCAGAATTAGAAATGGAAAATTCTGTGGAAAGGACCTTGCTGAGCTCTAACTCAATTTAAAATAGAAAAATCACATAAGTGAGATTCACATTACAGTCTTCTTTAACTTTGACAAATTGCCTGTTGCCTGAAGAGCTTCCACAGCATGAAAAACTTTCACTGCAGCTTAGCAGATAAGTTTACCCACATGCAAATCATCAAAGTCTCGTTATGTTGGGTAGCAGGGTCAGAATTGGAAAACAAACAGCATAAAAGAGGTTTATTAAATAATGAACCTCTTTGGAGGGAAAGAAAGCAAGCTCATTCTAAACCTAACTTCATCCAGTTAGAAAACATTGTGAATAAATAATGTGTCAGTATTAGCTTCCTAGGAAGTTCACTCACTTACAAACATAACCTCTTCAAATTCCCACTTTGTTGGTTTTGTTTGGTATTTTTTTTTTAATGTTATCATTATTTAAGTTTGGAAATATTACATTTTGTATTCTTCTGACATCATTTTTAGAGTTAATTCTTTTAGAATCTTCTAAAGTTATAGGAGCACACTCTGAAAATCATTGCCAACCACAACAAAAATAAATATAAAATTCCTTTACTTTTAGGATATGTTCTATTTTTCTTAAAACTAACTTTTATTTCAAATTATGTTAATGCAGCAGTTCTCTTTTAGTGTCATTCTTGCTTGTTTATGATATTCTCTTTCACTACCTGGCTGTATATCTTAGCTTTAGTTTTGGGATAGGCCTATGATTGTATTGGGCTAATAGTTTGTGGAGCACCATGATTCAATGAAAACATTAAAATATTTGAAAACACTGACATAAAATCTTGTAAAAATGCACTTAATGACTAGCTATGACCTTAAAATATGTTTTGTGTTTCTCACTGTAATTGAACACACACTAAAAATTCCTAGAAAGAAACTTCCACGTACACCCTCAATGCACACATGATGCACAGAATGTGGCCAAACAAACCTCCTTTCTTTAGGGAATCAAACAAAAAAGACAGCATTTTCATCATTATTCATCATTTCAACTTCATTGTTCACTTTTTAAAAATTGTTTAAAAATTTCTCTTTTTTTCTCATTTTTAATTCCAAATTTTTGCAGAGAACAAAAAAAGAATTCCCAGTTGTTATGTGCTGTGGCAGTCTGAGCGTGCACAGGCTTGGTGCTTGAAATGGTTTCTACACATTTCCACAGGGTTTGTTTAATGATCACAGTCAGAATTTGTTCCCTTCAGTTACAACATGTAATAAACTATATGCAAGATCAAGTAAATACTCCTGTACTACATCAATAGGAATGGTTTCTACTCTCTCAACATACAAGCCCTTGCAACCACAGTGGGGAGTACACAGTTACCACAACTGGGTAAACTGCATTTCCCATAGCTTGAGGGTCTACCGACAGGAGATGACTCACATTGTTCTTCCCACAACAAGGACACAACATCCAAACAGTCAGAGTGGTCTTAACAGCTTTCACATGGCTACCTTGGGCCATGAAACTCTCCTGAATAATCAAGGGGAACATGCAATCTTACCTAGTGGTAAACTCCTGCTGGACTGACATGGAAAGTGCTTTGATGTGCCTGCCCACCCTTTGGTGAGGTTTGCAGGACAGACTGGATACCAATACGTTGCCAGTACAGGGAAGAAATATTGTAGCATGCTATGCCTTGCAGAGCATCTGCACAGCCTCTGGAGAGCTCTCACTTGCATTGATAGTGGCAGGAATTTTTTCTCCAGCATATATTATCTGAGCTTGGCACTGCACCCGTTAGTGGCTCTGACTTCTGAGGTGACACAAAATCAGGACCTCTGTGCAAGCACAGTTCAAGGCTAGTCAAAAGACAGATGCAGAGACAACATGGGCCAGAAAAGAGCTAAGTTAGCAAGAACATACCATCTTAGCAACTCTTGCTAGTATAAGAGAGGCATTCCTTAAAATAAGCTGCTTCTCCCCTAGTAGAGCAGGTCTGCTCTCCTTTCTTCTCCCTTCTCTACCTGCCTTCCACCCCTCAGCAAATGGATGCCTCATAATGCTGTCCTTCCTGCTTGCAAGTTAGATAACACACCAAAGACTTGGCCTTCTTGCAAGGAACAAGCCTCTGCATCATGAGCAAAGGTGACTCTATGCTTGACCTGGATTTTGATTCCTTGTATGACCTAGTAGGAAATAAAGACTCGTGTGTATTGAACGGACCTTGTTTAAGCTCATTTTGAATGAGGAGGTGATACAGGATCTCATTTGTTCTGGGCAGGTTTTTTTCCCCGCAAGTATGATTGTGACCAAGGCTTGTGCCTGTGCTTGAGCCCCCACTGGCCCTGCCACCCAAAGAAAGGTCTGAAGAGCTTTGTCTGCATTCCCGTTCATCTGAAATTCCAACACACTGCTGCGCAGAGCTTGTTCCCTGTAAAGCCTTCAGATGACAGAAACATGGGTTTAGTGATCAATTCCCTGCTACCCTCGCTCGCTGCTCTGATAGCATGTCCCTTGTGGCATCTCTTACATTTTGAGTCTTCAGAGGGACTCTGTGGCCTGTGTGGCATGGTTCTTTGCCATGTCTCCCACAACTTTTCCATCTTCTCTCCTGCTGAAGTTTCTTGGCTTTTTTCCTCACTCGCTGAGCATTACTTCTGATATTAAAAGTGCTTGCAGCTGCTCTTTTCCTGTTTGTGTTCCTGTTCTTCGCTGGGCTGCTGCAATCTCTCTTGTGCTGCCAGTATGTAGGGCAGCATCGCTTTTACTCAAGCCGCTGCTAGCGAGCGATCTGGGCCTAAGTGTAAGTCGTGCTGATGAACGGGTTGTCTCTTTTGCCAAAAATTATTCTGCCTCTTATTAATTCTTCTTTTAACATTCTGTATATGCAATGTTCAGCAAAACTGTGATCTGTAGTAATAAAAGCTTCAGCTGTTTGCCCTTGTTTTTGGCACCTCCTAGCAAATTTGGCCTTTTCATGTATTATATTTTGCTTGCCTGTGACATCGACTTCAAAAGCCTCTTTTTGCTTTTTTTCATCTTTTTTTCTTTCTCTGGTGTGAGACCCAGGCAAATACCAAGGCATCTAAGTCATATTCTTACACCTTTCCAAATGAATTCCTGAAATTTTCAGCTCCAGCAGTACCTAAGTTACCAAAATCAATATTCTTTAACAGGGTCATTTGCTGTTCAAGTTGCGCTGCTTATATTTACCCTGTTTTGTGATCCATATCAAAAATAGAGCCTTTGTGCCCAGGCTAGTGAAGTCTAGGAGTTTCTGGAGCAGACTGGCCACCTCTGTCTTGTGTATTACCAAGATTAGTAACCATCCCACAAACCTTTGTGAACATACAACATAGGATGCTCTACCATCAATCTTTATCTACATCACACAGATCAAATCGCTTCACTCTGCTCTATAAAAAACAGTCATATCAAAACCACACCTTTAGATGCTGCTCGCTGCAGATTCTGAAGCTTTCTTTTGCTGTTTGTGCTCCTGAGATGCTGTCACCACGACGTATTACAAGCAAGGCCTTCTTGCAAAAAGCTGTCAGGGAATTCACCAACACAGAGACAAATGTAGATGTAATGGAGGTAACACTGCTACAAATTTGGAAGAACACAGAGGAAGTGCTTTCTTGGGATATTGTCCTGAACCTCAAGTCCGACCACAGCCATGGCCATTCACTCAAAATTCAGGCCAGCATGGGGCACTCTTGGATGGCATGACTAGCTACATCGGCACAATTCACAAAGCCAGTGTCTTCTGCAACTTGGGACTTTTCTGACATGGAAATGCCAGCAGAAGCACAAATGTCAACTGCGGCAGACTCCTGTGACACTACATGCCTACAGATAGGTGTCAATTCTCTAATAGCCAACAGCAGTGTGCTGCTCGGATGCCCTTCCCCGCAGCAAAGCCATAGCTCACCTTCCTGCAAGTGCTCTGCTCTGCCTCGGGACCCAGCTTGAACTCCTTAATGCTTCTCAGACTTTTCTTTTTGCTTACTCTTTCCCCTTCCCTTAAAGTAGCCAAAGGGAAATCAACACAATTGTGCCGATCATGAGAAAGTTTATTTATAATCACAGGACCTAGAGTTTCATTCATTCAAGGCTATGGATGTCATGAACGCAAGTGGGAGATTACAAAGGCATAAGGCCTCCAGAAGGATCACCCTGAGCAGAAATGGAGAGGAAGCCCTTGGCACCCTCCCAGTTGTCCTACTTAAAGATGACACAACGTACAGTGAACCAGACTTTCATGCTGAGGCTTTCCTGCAAGAGAAACATGTGTTTTCCTGGGATTGAAATTATATGTATGTATAATGAACAATTAGGAAAGCAACTTTGAAGGCAACACATCAAATTGTTTGAGTTGACACATTTCTGGGATTGACTAACCTTCTCACTCTCTCCCTCCTTCCCACAGCCTTTTTTCTTTTTTTTTTTTTCCCCTGAATCTTTCCTATCCCAGTTCCTTTGGTCCATTTTTTTTGCAGTCTAAGATGCTCCCCCATCTCCATTCTCTAGGAGAGTTAAGCTCACGCCTGACACCACATAAACCAGAGCATCCTGGAGATCATCTGTAAACTGCAGACATTGTTTAAGTGGTCCACTCTTGCCCAGCAGGATCCCACATCTGTCCTGGCAACTACAGAGGGCTCGGATCTCTGTACACTCTGTACAACCTCCACACCCTCCACTTCTCCTTCACTCTGTGCAAGAGAAACGGGAAAGGAGGATTTGGAACCCCCTAAGTCTAAGTCACTGTTTCACCAAGGGACGCAGGTCTTGTGTCCAACACAAGGTCTCGTGGCCTGTGTCCAACAATAGGTCTCTGGAAGTACTGGATCCTAAAAGCATCCGTGATCAGCCCACAAAGGAACAGGATTTTCCTGTCCGACAGATGACTGTAAGAGAAAATGTTTGTATTTCCTCCTCATACTGTCCTAGATCATAAAAAAATCACATTTTTTCTCTGTTTAAAAAAACATTTTCATTAAGTGTGAAGTAGGGTCTCAGTCACATTTGCCTTGCCTCAGCAAACTGCTCCTCTGTTTGCCTGAGAAGTGTCTGTGATTTGATATGTCCAGTTTAGTTCCTCTGAGAAAGCAGAAAAGCAAATGCTTTTGCCAGGGACACTAACAAACCCCTCCGGGCTGGGCAGCAGGAGGGGGCTGTGGCACAGGGCGTCTGCATTGTCTCTGAAACAAACCTCTATAAACCCACATGTGGTGACATCCATGTGTCTGAATCTCGGGGAACAAAGCTATTCTCAGCTCCTGCCAACAGCTTCAGCACAGTGTTCCCCTTTTCCACCACCCCGGTGGCCTGAATCAGGTGTAGATGAATATGTGTATGATCAGCCCTTTGGCAGATTAATTCAGGGCTTTGGAAGGGTTCATCTGTCTAACAGTCCTGAATACTAAAGCGTTGGTGTTACAACTTCATATACCTCCAGCACATTTGAAACAGTGACAGATTAGCCATACCAACTCCCTGAGGGGAGAACAAAGCAACAAAACCTTTCTAGGTCAGTAGTTTAATATTGGACTGTACTTAGCAGCTCCCTTTCTTAGGAGGAAGGCAAGAAGTGCACACAGCACTGCAGGGCTTTCAGAAGTGGCGTCTGAGAGTGGAGCAGCCCCTGAGATCAACTCCTGAAACAAGAGCTGTTAGTTCCCATGTCTGCCCAGAAGCCTTAAGGAAAGCCCTCCTGAGGAGTGACGCTATGGCTGAAGGATAAAGCAGTAATGAGCTGAGAGACGATGGTTTGGTAATAGGTAGTGGCTTCTAATGATCTATGTGTGGCACAATTAGAATGCTCACCCATAACACTTGTGGTAGACAGCAAAGAGACTTTGACAGCTCTCTGAAATTAAGCCCTGCATCTTCCCCTGTTGATACGCTCCCCTTTCACCAACACCTTTTTTCCTTTTCTTCATCTTCTTCTCTTGCAGGAAAACTGTTGATGGCAGCTGCAAAAGATAGTCACCTAAATGTGCATTGCACCGTATAAGTTTCCCACAGCTTCCCACTACTGCAGTACTTTTTACTACTGTAAGCATTGCTATTTTTAGCTATATTTTAACTACTGAGCAATGATGAAACTGAAGAAAGCTATTCTGTTTTTTCATGGGAAGAAAATGCAGCCTGTTTCTTCAGACCCACAGGAAAATAAAGCAGACTGTGACTGCCGCGTGGAAGAACAGCTCATAATATTCAGCTGTGTGGCAGCTTTCAGTCAAGTGACAGAGGTATTAAGCCTTATAACATAGCTACAGGGAAGAAGTTTTTAAAGAAGTTTTTTATGTGCTACTTGCACTGATGGTGTTTTATAAAGGTGATATCATCATAAGTTTTATTATATAATAATAGCAACGATCACCAATATCAGAAACACAATGACAAATAAAAATGAGATTTGCCCACAGGACATGTATTTTCGAGACATCAGCCTTGACTGAAAAAGATTGCCCTGATTTTTTTGCCAAAATCCTCAGCTTTACAGTATTTTGCACAAACTTGTATAAGCCCTCCATCAGCCATTCTGACTTTACTTTCTCTTCATTTTTCATATTGCCTGTATGAAGCTGGTAGTAACTTCTGCATTCCTTGCAGTGATCAGAAGCAATGATCAGTCACAGACAGAGCATCGCATTCTGGATTTCACTGTCAGGAACAAGGGGACAGCCTAATCAGCATGAACACATTAAAAAAAACCTCTAAGTGATGGGTCCCTGTCTGTCCTTCTCTCTTTTGTGTACAGAGTAGCTCTCAGGGTGATTTCCATGTACATTTAGCATAAACAATAGTGTTGGCTGTTTCTTCTGATATCATGAAATTCAAAAAGATAAGGCTGGAACACTCCACTTGAGTGGCTAACATTAAATAAACATGGCCTCTGGATAAATAGTAGGTACTTCAGAAAATGAGGCCACCTACTTAAGAGCTAAGTGTGGATATACATGTCTCTTTCTATAAACAGACAAGCTTGAGCATTTTAACCCCAGTGCATAAATCCTTAGCAAATTAAACTGGACGGTGATTCTGTTCTTCACTGTTACAGGAACAAAGGCAACTGAAAACCCTGACAGAGATTTGTCATGAGGCAAATAAGTGACCGGTTTGTCTTGGGACTGTGGTGGGGGAAGTCAAAATTTTACAAGATTGCCTAAGCCTATCTTAGGTTTCAATTGGAAGGATGTATAAATATCTAAAACTTCAAGCTAAGCATTTTCTAAAAATGTAGGTCTGGATCAAGCAAAACAATTTCTTTTGATCAAATTAGAAGTGTATCATTTCAATTTTGACCCTAGTATGTGCATAAAATAGAATACAATTACAATATTTGTAAATCAGGAAACTTTGTTGAAAACGGCCTGTTCCTGCAGTGAATTTTCACTTTATTGCATCAGCAATTTCCAGTGGAAAATTGGAATTGTTTGACCAGAACTACATGGGATCCAACACCAAGCAGGAAACTGAGGCCCTCGTGCCCATAAGCACGTGAAGTGAAGACTGTTGTATCTTCCGCTGTTCTACTGAGCGGACACACTCTACACTACAGTCACAATCCAGCAACACTCTAACAAGGACTTTCACCCTGCTGTGGTGGTTGAATGCAGTTAGGAGCAGTCCAGATACCATAAGATGGTCTTACTTTTATTACTTAAAACCAAGCACAAAGATAACCTTCGGAGTGAAGCTATAAATTAAAAGTGATAGTAGTTGTATAGGTCTGAAATTAATTATTGTAAAACTTTAGCGAAATACAACCCAAAGTACATTTTAATAGGATTCTAATGTTTTCTTTCTTTAAGGTGACAGCTGGAGTCCCATCTGGCCTCATTTCTCACAACACAATCCATTTTGTATTATAATACTTCCAATATGGTTATTAGCATTGTTGGTTGTAAAAAACAGTAAAGTTTCAGCCTGGACAATTTCATCTGGCCTTCAAATAAAGCTGACTCAACTTTCAATATGCTGTTGCTCAGCATGTTGAAAATTATATGCCACTGAAAGGAACAACAAATAGACAAAGAAAAATATATCATTGCCTGGTATTTGAGTATATCCCTTAAAAACAGCTGGTTCAAATGCATAAAGCATTAAAAATAGAAATAAATTGCATTGAAATTCACTACTGATTTTCTGTAAGGTAACCATCCAGATTCACTGCTTATGACACTATTTTGCACAAGGAACCACTGTATTCAGATCATTAGAAGGACGAAGTATTGAACACAGAAGTATTGAACACACTACCTTTTCTAGCAGTATGCCCCCAGCCCTGCAGCTGAGCACCAAAAGCAGTTCCCTCACCCCACAGCCAGGGTAGTAAGGTTATTTACAACCCCTGCTTCATCTGAGAGTGGCCAATCTCAGGAACTCATCAGTCCAAAGGACAGAAGGAAGTTTAATGCCCTGGAAGTTATTTCACATCTATGTTTAATCTGCAAATACTGCACGGTTGTTTCTACAGCACCCTGAAGTACATGGAGAAAAAGCCACATCCATGAAAACTTAGCCCTCGGTGGGCAGACAAATTATGTGTAACTGGAGTGTTGGTATGTACTTGGGAGCTCTTGGGCTGGGGTAGATATCACTGACGACAGACTAAAGACACAATGGGCTGAAGTGATTTGGCGCAGTCAGGACATGCAGGTAGCGATATACGTAAAACCTATTTTGAGCATCACTTGCAAGCTGGAGTAGTTCCCAATACGAAACATGTACATATGCCAAGTCTCTCCATTTTGGCCGCAGTGAAATTCTGTTAAGACCATGACCCAGGGTCTTTCTGCTGTTTTCATTCTCAAACATAGGGAATAATTTTTCAAAGCGCAGCTATGCCATGTATTCACGTTCTGTATCCAGAGGATGAAGGCTACAGAAAATAAAAAAGAATGTTTGACTTTTCTCCATGCACCTCTGAAACCACCTCCAACACTAAGCAGATGGGGCAAATCAGGAAGTAAAGCTGCAGGTAGCAGGACTCACACTAAGGGACTTTCTCTTTTGCTTCCCTGGGGATGCGTCTTCTCCTGCACCCCTGCAGTGACACTGGAATTGGGGCTTAGGGAAAGGGGTACAGTGTCACCCCCTCTGTGGTGTAATTGGAGGTCTAGATCGATCCAGCTCCCCGTGATCCAACTTGGCTAATTAATTACTGCCCACTTCAGTAGCAAATAGGTCCATGGACAAATGTTTTTCACATAACCTTTCTTTCATGTAATATTTGCAAAGGACTGGTTGCAGAGTTGAGCACCGAAGCTTAACCTGTGGACTGCGCTTTAGCAGGCCTGCAGATGGATGAGAACTGAAGTGGGTTGTTTCCTTCATCCCTTTGATGGCCTCATTTGGTAGAATAGAAATGGGATTGTCCATACCAAATCGATGTCCACGTAATTACATACCCAGGTATTATTGTCTCCACACCACCTACCAGCAACCGTGATGGCATTAAACAAAAAAACGCCAACTCATTGTTTATTTTTATTTATTTTCTTGCACAATGTGCCTCAATTTGAGGTTAAGTTTATGTATTTACAGGCTTTACATGTTCAAGGGTTTGTGTGGTTTGTTTCTTTTTTTATTTATTTTTAGAAACGAGTCTATTTTCACTTAGGAAAAAAAAAAGACATTGAGTGAATAGGCCAACCAGTCAAACCAGGCTGAAGAAAGAAAGGATTTTCCAGCTCACGGGATTCTCCTCTCATTTATAGCAGTTTCACAGCCGTGCTGCTGTTTTGATTTCAGTGACTGAAGCTGCTATGAAAGGAGCAGTGTTCAAAACCCAGGGGACCAGTGTTTCCAATCAGAGGTACTGGAACTGGAGCCTGGAGCGCAAACATTCATGATGATCTGTTTGCAGAGCAGATACAGACCCAGACAGATTCTCAATGAACAGTCAAACAGAATCAGTATATTTAGCAAATTTATGCCATTTACGGACAAAGCTCTTGCACTGAGTTAAGGGACAGATCCAGGCTGGTGTAAATTGTTGTAGTACAGTGCTTCCAGCAAATAGCTGAGTTTCTGAGCAAATAATCCACTGTGAAGTACTGCCTGACTGCAGTCCTCACCACAGGGGCTGATACGCTCTGGCCTGTAATTACCGAGTGCTGCCTATTCTGTTTGAAAGTATTCTTGCTGGAGAGGAAAACATTTAATCCTGCTTAGTATCCTGTTGGTCGGGTTATCACGAGTGGGCACATGGTGCAATCTCGCAGGCAGTATTTTGCCTTTCTGGGCAACTGCTTGTGCTTCGTATAGAAGGTCTATTTATGAAATAGATGTGATTTTAGCTTCAGCAGGGGCTGCTCGCCTGTATGAAGGGTGCTGGCGTTTCCAGAATCCAGAACATACTGTCCTGCTCTTTTCTGGGATCAATAGCTATGTCAATTGAAGCAAAAAGAAGTATTTTGCATGACAGCAGATAAGGAGGAAATGGATCTCAAGAACACAACATAGGAGCCCTTCTGTGTCAGACTCAAAGGTCACACAGCCCGGTATCCCGTCTGTGACAGTGACCAGTGGCAAAGAGGATTTAGGAAATAAGGCTGGTATAAAGTGACTGAGTGATTGACCCTCCTAAGCCAAGACTTGCTAGAAGCATAGAATGGAATTTCAATTATTTCAAATAAAGTTTTACTTCTATTATTCAGAATAAAAATTGAATTCAGATCTTAAGCCTGAACCTTTGTAGATGACTGATTTCTTTCCACTTGGTAAAATACCTGAGGGGGAAAGGGAAAATAGGCTAGCTATACTTTTTTGTTGTCATCTAATTAAGCTCTGTAAACATTGATTTTTTTTCCCTCCTTTTCATTATTGTTCTGTGCCATTATTAACTACCAGCTTTGGACGTGGGACTTTTCAACAGCAGATTCCTTACAGCACTCAGAGATGTAGCTGCTCACACAGATGGTTTTGAATTCAAATTAAAGGTGCATTGTTCTGGTTTTGGGGCTCCGATCAGAATTCAGATCAGCACCAGAAAATAATCAAGTCCCTGGTTACCTCCCTGTGGATGTCTCAGGGTGCACACAACCTGGGTGATTAGCCAAACAGCCCACTGGAAGTCCCTGTGGGTGAACCTTAGGGTCAAATGGGAGAAAAGCAGCTTACCAGCAAACCTGGGAAGAGCACTGGGAACTAGCATCACCTTCCTAAGAGGGGCTCCTTGAATCTAACCCTGAGAATCTTCTTCCACAACAATTAAAACACCAGGGAGAGACAGAGGGATTCTTCCTTTACCATTTTATTTCTTTGGCTGCCAATTGAGCTGGCAGCTATCATTGTTAATTGATCTGAGAGCATAATAAACTCAGAGACTCTTTATGTAAAAAGCAGCATTTTGCCATTTGCTTTTTGTTAGAAAGGCTTATTTCTCTTTTCTTTTTCTCTGTTTTCAGTTCCTTTCTCCTACCTCCTTTAACAGCGATTTTTTACAGACTGAGCAACAATGACCACTCACTTGTAATCAGACATTCAGGTTCCTTTATGCCAAGTTTTTGGTTTTAAAAACCAAAAAAATCTTCATCTTAAAACCCTACATCTTGATTTTACAATCTCTGCTTTGCAGCCCCTTTGGAGGTCCGTGGACTATTTCTAGGGAGTCCAGGAAAGGAGCTAAGGCAAAGCAGCCTACCTTCAGCTCACACAAAGTCCTTGAACAGGGTCCTCACATTTCCCAGGAAATTGTTAAGTTTGCCACAAATCAAAAGGGTTGAAATTACTGGTTTACCCTACAGCCATGTGATAGGGAATGTTAAGAAGAAAGAAAAATGACGTAAGGCTCTCCTTCATTCCTTCAGGATAGAGAAACAGTTACACACACTGGAGCACAAAGGAATCGCTGCTGTCACACGGGTGAGGTCAATGCCCAGGCTCATGGAGAGGAGCTTCCTCCCGTTCACCAGCCAGCCAGACTCTGAAGAAGCCAGGGTCACTGCTTTTTGAGATCTGCTCCCCTGGGAGAAGATAACTGCACGATGAGGTCCTGCCACCAGTGTTTTCACTCAGCTTCTGCCATGCCTGAGAGCAGAGCTCTCTTCTCTGCCCTAACGTACCATGGTCCTAATCAAGTCTTAGAGCATCAGTGCAGAAAGTGGTTCTTTTCTCCCCCTGCCTCAGCTCTCCCTGCCTTGGTGCCTCTCTTTCTTTCTTCCTGCTAGGTCATCCATCATATTCCCCCTCACTCTTGGTAGCAGATAATTTATCTCCTGCACTTTTCATAGGCAGTTCAAATGGGTCTTGTATTAAAGGCAATGATTTATAAGAGCAAGCCTTCAACTCTTTATCAAAAATGCAAATTCACCAAGATTTTAAAGCTGCTCAGTAAACTAACTATGACACTAAATATGGCATGTTTCAGAGAAACGTTGAAATTGCTGAACTGAATTACTGCATTCGTGTATTATGATTTGGAATATTTCTCTAAGGTACACACAGTGTGCAGATCTTAAAAAAAAGAAAAAGAAAAAGAGAGGAATGAGGAAGAAGGGAAGGAGAGTTATTTTCTCTTTTTCATATAGCATGCTATAGTGCAACTTTTACTAACTTGTGACATTTCTGTGACTGAGCACTGTGGAGCTCGTGATTGTTTCACTAAGGTGTAATGATTTTCATAGCCATCACGGCTGTCTGTTACATGCAAAATTTGCAATGTACTGAGATTATAAAACAGAAACTGGCCTTGACTTTGAGTCTAAAGCTATAAAAAATCTTGGTAAATCATCCGTCAGTGCTTAAGACAGGTTTTCTTGGTGTGCTGTCCTTTCTTTAAACTCTTTATCACCCTCTCCCTCAAAAGTTGATCAAAGAAACAAGGATTAGACAGAATTAAAACTTGGAGGCAAACAGCATTCAAATTTATTACAACACCCAGGCTATACTGTTCAAGAATAATTTTAAAATCTCAGGCAATGATTATTAAAATTGTAGAAACCTTTTGAATAAAATATTTGCAAACTTGTTGTTGACTGATTCTTCCTTCAAAATGTGGAGCAGAATATTTAAATACAATTGTTGCTATCAGTTTCCTTGCACTTTAAAAAACAAAAAATACCAGGCTGTTTCTAATTGCCAGAGGGATGAATTAGTCATTTGCAGGAGAAAAAGGAAGAAGTTTTAAATTTACGAAATAAATGAATGTCATCATATAACTTGCTAGATAGAATGAGAGAATTTAACAACATTCAATAGCTCAGAGGTTTATATTTCACATTTGCTATGGATAAATAATAACACCTCTATGCTTAAGCTTGCAGCTACATACCCAGAGTAAATCTGTTTTCTTGTTTTCCTTTGAAATACAAAGAAAAAGGAAGTGACTTGACATTTCTGGAGTCATAGATGTGCTACGTGCCTGCACGGGTGGTATGGCACTTGACCAGGAATCCTGCTTCTCACTCGCTGGCAAAACTTTTGTTGGAGACTGAAAGTAGCGTATGATGATCTCAGAAGTGCAAAGGGCAGCCTGTAAATCCCTTTGCATTATATTGGAAAACTTTTTTTTTGACATCAAGGGGATTTCCATAATGCTTTTGCGCAATCATATTTTCCTGTAGCTATATTTCCCTGTGCTGGTTCTCTACAAGTGGATGAAGCTCACCTGAGCCTTTCTATATAGGCTGACTTCAGAGATAATTCTAAGCCATAACAGGAAACGAAGCTGTTTCCACTCCCAGTTACACACATCTCACATAAATAAGTTCCAAAATCTAACATCAAAACAAACCATAAGTCTCAATACATTAAAAAATGAGCTTACCCTTTTGTTGTAGAGTTAACCCACGCATTACTTTGGGCTTTGCTGACTTTGTGGTTGATAAGGATGGGAGCAGAAACACCTTTAGGGATTGTGGAAATCTCTGGTTTTTTATTAAGCTAGGAAAGAGAAGAAAAGGCTCCACTGCTCTACAAAACACTGGCTATCTGAGAGTCACTGATAGAAATATACTGGGAAGGAGCATCTTTAAAACAGAATCCCTAATTCTGGCCCGAATCACCACATTTTCAACAGTGGCTACAGCCCCCAGGAAGTTGATTCTTTCCCCATCTAAGTCTTTCAAAGACACACTTCTTGCTTCTGCCAGAAAGCAGCCTGAGAAGCTACCCCAGCACAGATTTTTCTAAAGAACTTTTGAATTCTCTGAGAATTTTTTTCAGTGGTTACCACTGAAAAAAGAGGCACTGTGAATAAAAGCACTGTAACGGCTTGGGCCATATTTGGAAGCAGCTGTGAAATGCCTTTTTAGATAGGTGTTCATGAATCATCATATAACACCAATAAATATATGTGGATGTAGTTGCCTTGGTCAGATTCATCTTGTGTTCCTTTCAATATTCACGTATTTGTAATTGTCGGGAAGATTCTTCATGCTTTCTATATTCTGCCATAAAGAAAGAAAACCTCACTCAACGCTGTTTACAGACTCAATTACCTGACATGGCATGAATGGTCATCCATGGAACATAACTGAATGTATTCTGTTTCTTATTTTTTTTTTTTCAGAAGCAGCTGTTGCTATAAATGCAATGTCATTAGCTCTGTAGAAACTATTTTGGAGGCTGGCAAGACAGCAGAATGAAGGAGAGGTCTGAAGTCTGTAGGAGATTTATTTTGAAAGCAATGAATCTTCTACATCTACATATTTGGATTTAATTCCCCCAAGAAATTACTTGGAGCCAAATTTTTCAAGGTGTTTAACGCCTAAAACTCAGAGAGAAGTTCTTAGTGTAATTTGTTTGATTCTAATATACTGATTTCACATCCTACAGGTTTATAGTGATACTTAAAAAGACCTACATGCCCTTGAAAATGCACAGGGTGCCCATCTGCAGCTCTGGGTCCCTGCACACTTTGGAGAATTCGTCCGTCGTGGGGAGGGACATTATTCAGCAGCCACAGAAAGAGCTGATGGCCTCTATCAAATTTCCCTAAGCAGATGTTTACATAAAAGATCCTGCCATCCAAAAAGGCACTAACTGGGAAGCCAATAGGGCATCCCAGCAATAGGATGGCTGGCTGGATGGGATGAGAGACAATTAACACCCTAGGGATGAATTCTCCTTCTGGCTTTTCTGTACTGAGCTTCACAGATAATAACATTTCTGCAATGAAATTACTAAAGGTGCAAAAAAACCACTAAAAAGTTATTTCTTTAATTTCACACTTCTCTGGGAAAAAAAAATATTTTTTTTTCTCATCTCTTTAAATATCTTAGACTAAAGAAATACTTTGGAGAAAAAAAAAAAAGATGGGGAGGTCAAAACTAGGCTTCAGCTTTATTCAGTCATAGAGAGAATAAGAGGTTTAATAATGTCTAGATTTTTCTAGTCTCATATCCACTGCTGCGTGTTGGTGTGATGCCTGCACTCAATAAATAATAAATTACGCTACTGCTGCTTGTGAGTGACCTGGCTTCTTTGTCCTGCAGCAAGATCTTTAGCGTGGTCTGCTTATAGGGAAAAGGATACAGAGACGGAAGATCCCTTCAAGCTACTCTAGAGGACTGACTCATCAACAATGGGGCTCTGACAGAATTTGGAGTCTGACTGGCATCTCCGCGTCACTCTTCTGCCCTTGCAAGTAGGTGTCTCTTGGTTGTTGCAGGATTCATTGAACAGCGTCTGCCCTGGCCAATCTCCTGTGCCTGTTCCTAGCATCAGCAGCTCGTCTGCTCCCAAAGCATGTAAATGCCAAGTGCTGCTGGGGAAGAGCAGGCAGTGAGGAGGAGCTGCTGCATCATCGTGCTCTTCTTCACACAGCTCTCTGACATCCCAGAGCCTGTAATTCCGAGGAGCAGGAGCTGAAGGCACGGTACAGAGCACACTGCTGTTTCTCACTGGAGTGAGCAGGTAAATAGGGAAATAATGCAGAAGGAGGAGGTTTCATTAGCAGTCTCCCAAACAGTTGCTCTAGCCAAGAAAGAAAACAACAACTTGACAAGAACCTTCACTTGTGCCAGCTTATGTGATCAAAGGTGGATATTCAGCACTTTGGGACTTAATTCCAGTAAATTTGAGATATATTGTCTATAATGAAACAAACAAACAAAAAAAAGACCAGGACATATTCCTGCTTCTAATACAAGGAAGTCTCAGTACCACAGCCACTACAAGAAAATCTGATTTTGCACAATAAATTATGCAGTGCTCTCAGCTGATTGTACATAGTTGCATTCAGCATTGGTGAGATTTGGGGGAAGCACAAGCAGTATGGCTCTTTGCAAGGATCTAATTCAAAGAATTAATTATGAGATAAAGAAACCTGGAGAGAAGAAGGGGGGATGGAGGGGTGGGGTAGGGATGAGGTCTTTGACTTTGTGTCTTTGATTTTGTACCTTTGACCTTAGGCTTCCAGTCTGAAATGTATCAGCTGAAGTCCAAAGCTGGCCCAGCCTCAGTAACCTTGCTACTCTGGAGCAAGGTTTGCTTTGGAGGAGGTGTACCGCTGCCCACTGCTTCATTCTGTGCTCAGTTATGCCCACGCTTCTTTTGACACACCTGCATGCAATCAGCTTGAACAATCCAACCAGATGAACGCAGAGACAAATAATATTAATACAAAGCAGACACCTCCCTTTTTCTCCATGTCTCTCAGTACTCTGCTTTCAGCAGGGGAACACCACCTTTGGATCATAGAATCAGTGAGGTTGGAAGGGACCTTTAAGATCATCAAGTCCAACCATTAACCTGCCCTGACAAAAACCCCTTCTAAACCATGTCCCTAAGCACCTCATCTACCCTTTTCTTAAACACCTCCAGGGATCTACCACCTCCCTGGGCAGCCTATTCCAATGGATGGTGGCCTACATCCCAATGGAATTTCCCCCTGAGTTTCCTCCATCTCTTGCAGAACTCATTGCAACCACGAGTTCCACAGCTGAACAGGTACCATGCAAAAAAACCTCCATTTTTGTTTCTTTGGTCTTTTCTTTGCTTGTTTGCAGCCTGAGGAATATTATTGTCAGCTTGCTAGATCTTGCATTGTGTGTTAAAACTTCTAGGTAGGTCAACTGAGATGAAAGTTACACAAGAAGTGAAGGATAAAGCCCTCTTTCAGTTGTTAGTAGTTTCTTCCCATCTAATAATGACCTTTTCGCTTAGACTGCGGAGTTGAGAGGCTGTAGAAAGCTGCAGCAATGCAAAAACACCAGGAATGTAAGTTTCAAGTTATGGATTAAAATTAAGAACAAAGTAAAACATTATGAGAAGTGCAAATGCTGATTTACAGACTCAGTCCTCATAATGGAATTGGCAATCATTGCCTAACCTTTTTTTTGCTCTTTTTACAATCTCGACATTAAGCAGAATTTCTACAGCCCTAATTCCTGTAATTGTTTTCACTTAGTCCAGGAAAAGAAGACAGGTAAGAGCTGAATCTGTGACAAAGGAGTAACCTTTAAACATCTGTTATCGGTAGCAGGTATACACTGACTCATGAAATTACGAAAAGATATAGATTATACAGTTCTGAAAATAGTACTGTATTTATGAACAGCTCTGGGAGTTTATGGTGTGATTAAATCTAGTGAGCAAAGTTTCTAATGCAAAACCCGCTGTTATGAATGCCTGAGCAATGCATATATTCCAAAGCAGAGTTACCAGTTTCTCCCATGACATTTGACACAAGAGATTTCTATTTTAAAAGTACAATTTTTTATTTAAAGACAAATCAAGGGAGTTATCTATTATTATTGAATTCGACGGTTTGTCACAGTTTTAAGGTAAATGAGGAAAAAAATACACAACCAAAACTAAACATAAATGAAAGTTGAGTGGTGCTTAAGAGACACGAGTTGTCAAATCTGCCCCCACCGTTATCACTGTTTGCAAATATTTAAAGGATTTGAACAAAGAGAAGCAAGAGAAATTGATTAGGGACAGCATCTGAAGAAACAGAAGGATATTAAGCAAACAAGACATTAGAAAGAAAATCGGAAAAAGATTCCTAATGATGAAATTTTCCTGACTGAAGAATAATTTCCCAGAGGAACGTCTGTAATCTCTCTTGCTCCAATGATTTGAAAGTGAACTTGAATGAAGTACAGGCAGTTTTATATAAGGACATAATTGGTCTTTTACACTGTATTTCTGTTATTCTGTATTATTTTTTCAGTTATTCTGCGCTCCACGATTACTGCCTATAGCCAGAAAGAAATCAACCTAGCAAAAGAGAAAGAATACAGATGCAGGCATAAGTCATTAGCTCTTTCCTTAATGTTTTGTCTCCTCTACAGTATATTTATTTTTAATAGTTTAGTGACAGAAGCCCAGCGGCTGGAGTTCTCCGTCTTTCACAAGTTAAGAATTGTGCATTCAATTAGAAGCTGAGAAACTCCCAAGAGGGCGATAGGAACACGCTCCACCTCAATTTAAACAGGCTGTTCCCTGGCAGCATGTCCTTCTCTTTGTGGTGGCACACAGCAGATTGCAGCTCCGTTCCCTGCACTCCTTATCCCTAACACCTGACCACTCTTGGATTAATTAACACGTAACTGGGATCCCATCAAGAGCACAACTGCGCGTCCTGCTATGGAAATACTCAGGTTTGAAATAGGGGGGAATCTGAAATGTTTTCTTGTTCATGGAAATGCTGCAGCTTTCACAATCCAGAAGATCCACTACCCCAAACCACTGCAGATATATACACCATCCCTCACTACAGCATCTCCTGCTTCTCTGTCCCTGGGGTGACCACAGAGAGATGCAGTGCTGCTCTCAGCACTCCAATTCTGCTGCAGGGTATATCCACAGGCCTGTGGGCAGCTGCAGTGCCCAGGATGGGGCTGTTGGACCCCACTGACAAGACCCCGGCGAAGCCTACAGCTGGGACAGTCCTGCTGCTGGGATTCCTGGGGCTATCTGTGTGTGGGACAGTGGGACAGGACTCTGCTGGTAATGTGTGGGGAAGGTCCTGGGTCTGGCCAGGAGCAGGAGAAGGCAGGATGGAGAAATGGTCCTGGACTACCTGTGGGATGGTAGAAGCCCACAGGGGCTGGGGGTAGGCTGCACAGAGGTCTCCTGTGGCAGAGGTTACGGCTGCCCTGGTGACTACACTGTCTCTGGTAGCACAGGAACTTGATCTGTCCCTGCATCCAGCCAGGGGACACAGAGCAAAAGGAGCTACACAGCTGACCTTACATTTTGCCCAAAGTGCTCAGCATCCCATGACAGTACTTGAAGGGGAAGACAACCCGCTCCACTCCTGCCTCAGACAGGCAAGCTGCTTGCAGAGGAGCACCAGTTGCATTTCTCCTCACCTTAAGAACAACAACCCAAACCAGCTCCTTCCCCCTCTCATCTGCATTCGGCAGCTCACTTTACTCACTCCTGCATCAAAACTTGCAGGCACCTGAGGAACCACGCAGGGCACCAAAGCCAACACCAGGGCTTGCTCTCTCTTGGTGCCTGCCACGAGTTGGCCTTAACCATAACCTAGGGTTGCGGTTGCCAGGAGTTCCAACAGCACAAGAAAAGAGACGTAGTACTGAGTGAAATCAACATGTTCAGCCTAGTAGTCTGCCTTGGATGTAATTATCGGTAAGCACGTAGAGGTATTTTCCCAAAATAATTTCCTAGTGTGAATTACTTTTTCAGCCAGAGAGGACTTTATATATATTTAATAAGCTTCAATGGGCTTTTCTTCGTAGAATTTGCCTACGCCCTTTCTGATCACGTGTAAACCCATATCCATATTCCCACTCCACACCCAATGCCAAGGAGTTAACAACTCATTGTAAGAAAATCGGTAAATTTCCTTTTATACCCAGTTAGTTGGGTCAACCTATGATAGACGTCTCAAACATGTCATTTCTAGGTGTCATAGAGTCATAGAACGTGTTGGGTTGGAAGGAACATTTAAAGGTGATCTAGTCCAACCCTCTGCAGTAAGTAGGGACACCTCAACTAGATCAGGTTGCTCAGAGCCTCATCAAGCCTGGCCTTGGATGTCTCCAGGGATGGGGCCTCCACCACTCCTCTGGGTAACCTGTGCCAGTGTCTCACCACCCTCATTGTAAAGAACTTCATCCTAATGTCTAATTTGAACCTACCCTGCTCTAGTTTAAAACCATTGCCCCTCGTCCTATCGCTACATGCAGAACAGGGCAAACAGCCCCTTCCCAGCTTTCTTATAGGCCCCCTTCAGGCACTGGAAGGCTGCTATAAGGTCTCCCCAGAGAGTTCTCTTCTCCAGGCTGAACAACCCCAGCTCTCTCAGCCTGTCCTCATAGCAGAGGTGCTCCAGCCCTTGGATCATCTTCGTGGCCCTCCTCTGTACCCACTCCAACACTTCTTGTGCTGAAGGCTCCAGAGCTGGACACAGTACTCCAGGTGGGGTCCCAGGAGAGCAGAGTGGAGGAGGAGAATCACCTCTCTGGATCTACTGGCCACGGTTCTTTTGATGTAGCCCAGGATGCAATTGACCTTCTGAGCTGTAAGCGCACGTTGTTGGCTCATGTCCAGCTTTTCATCCACCTGTACCTCCAACTCCTTTTCTGCAGGGCTGCTCTCTATCATGTCATCCCCCAAGCTGTATTGATAATGAGGATTTTCCCGACCCAAGTGCAGGACCTTGCACTTGTCCTTGTTTAATTTCATGAGGTTCATCTTCATGAGGTCATCTCTCACTCTCTGTATGCAAGTCATACATTTTTGGGCAGTGATATATACATCTTTTAGGAAACGCACTGCACTCATCCTGTCAGTTCACTTTAACCAGAACACAAAGTTATTGATTCATGTTAGTCATTTCTAATCCCTATTTACCTGGGTGTTAAGGGTCATAGTTATCTCATATCCTATGGTTCATCCTCAAAGCTATCCATTCCTTCATGATATCATGTAAAATAAACGAGAGAAGACTCCAGGTGGAAATGAAAATAACACATTTAACTTCTTTATGCATTCAAAAAGCTCTCTTATTTTGGTATCCCTCTTTGGCTGCTGATATGCTTATTGTGAAGTAGCACACAAAATTGTTCAGATATTTGCATTTACCTTTGGTGATGTACCTTTTGTTTACTGGGAATAAAAGGAAACTTTTATTACCACTCAGTGGAGATGAGCCCATTACATACTGCTAAAGGCAGTGAAGTACTTAGGGGAGCTTTGTTGATGCTCTCTAGCAGAGACACCCAGGTGGGCAGGTGTACCTCCTCACCTCCACACATGAGAGGCTTTGGGTTCCTCTTTGGAGCACAGAAGTAATTTCTATGCTGTGCCTCAACAAAAGCAGCATGGGGCCATGAAAACCACCTCCATACCTTTACATCTATCCAATACAAGCCTAGGCAGTACACACCACCTCTTGGCACTTCGCTGGCTCATGCCATGACATCCACAGCCTACTTGCTGTAAAGATGGCTGCAGTTCCCTTCCCCTTAATTTTTTTTTCCCTGGACTCTGTCTCATCATACTGCCTCCTGGGTCAAAACAAAGATCCATCACCAAGAGACCGCCGTATAGCTATCCCCATGCTTGGAAAGTAGGCTAAGCAGATCAGAGGCAAGGGGCAGAGACCAGACGTGCCTTCCTTTACTTGTGCACCATATTCTGCACCAAAGGAAAAGAAGATTTTCTCCTTACCTGTCTGCTCCATCCAGCCTACTCTGGGACTAGACCCAGATATAGCTTTGACTCTAATCCCCCTCCTGTTTGCTCTGAGCTTCAGTGAGAAACACCAACACCTGCTGCCAGCACCTCAATTACATCCCTTCATACCCAGCATGATGAGCAGCACCTATGAGCTTTCAGGGCAGCAACAGACACCCCATCATAACTTGCCCTACCTGTTTGGAGCCACAAAGAGGGTACAAATACTTACCCCTCTACACGCAAGTGAGGGGGATTTGCCTTTTTGTGCTGTGGATATGTATTTACCCAACACTTTACATACATAAACAGTCAGCCCACAGGCACAGATGGTGCATGATTCATTCTGGGGCTCTGAACACTGACTGCCGCTAGCGTTGGATTTGGCCCACAGCTCTGGGAAATTACCACAAACAGTTGCAGCCAAAGGCTCCAGCTGCCCTTCCTTGAGTGGCAGCTTGGACAGAGGAGACCGACACAGGCTGGTAGGACTACAAAAGTCTCCCTACCTCTGGCAAGATGAAGAGTGGAGTAAAAAAGTCACAATGTGAAAGGCGACACACTGGATCAGCAAAGCAGCCTGCTGCAGCTCTCCCTCAGCCCTCCTGGTACATTCCACTGGATCCAGGGCCAGTCTGGCAGAAGCCACCAGGTCAGCAGGCGAGTTGATGGCCCTTCTGCATCTGGAAATGCTCAATGCAATCTATGCCTGGACAGAGGCAGCTTGATGATTTACCTGCACCACAGGTTGAGATTTGTGCCCTGGCATGTGGATGTTTTTCACTGGTATTATTAACAACCCTAGAAGAAGGTTCCTCAGTTTAAGCACCTGTAAAATACTGCAAATTGCAAGTAAGCCTTTCAAATTGGATGCCCGCACTATCACAGATTAGATTTTATGAGTATGCTCCCATGAGCATCCAGTGACGTGTATTTAAAGGTACCTGTGGGTCCCACCCCTGACTTCTGAGAACAAATTCTAGGCAGTGTATGTGATGCACATAAATACTTCTGGTGACATCCGGCCCTGTGGTCTTCTAGGGACTTTGCAAGCACAGCATTTGGTGTAGTTCTGCATCCCATCACCCAAAGGCAATCACATAGCACTTCAGAGGGAGGGAGACCCTTTGCCACTCCAAGCGTAAGCATGTTCTTCAACTGTGTGCTGCTGAGGCGATAAAAACCTCTCCATGGACCAATAAAGAGCATTGATTCAGGGATGACCAGGCATTTTCCTTTGTACGGGTTGGCACAGTTCTTCAGCCTTATTTATTTGTTCATGAAACCAAAATAATTATATGCACAAACAAAACAGCTGGGAACTGCAGTGGATGTCACTGACCTAAGAGCAACCAGCATATGGACAGGACTGGGGGACACATTCTGCTAGATGAGTGTGCCAGCTTGGTGCTATGAAAAAACTTCCCTGTGTTTTTTTTTTTGTTGTTTGTAAATAATTACAAATATTTTGCACAGATGGTGTTTACATGGCTGCCTAAAACACTGAGTATTACCATAGTTTCAAATTTAAAAACAATTGTGAGAAATACTAGCAATTTCTGGATAACTATCTCTAGATATCAAAGCAGAGACAAACTCTATGAAGTATTAATTCAAATAAATTTGTGTGGGACATTTTTTAATGGGATTTCAAGCTAGTCAGCAGTTTATAAGATCACCCCTTTTTAGTTGCACTTGCATAAGATTAAAATTATTTACTACCAAAGTCATTGGTTCTTATTCCATGGACACCAGTGGGATCAGAGTTGTGTCTGCAGTGTTCTATAAATAGTCAAGCTACTCAAACCGTAGTACAATTTAGCCTTTAGTTAAAATTTCTACAATAACCTGGAAGGAAAAAATACTTGTTATTTCCAAGCTGTGAGCAGAATGAGGAATATTTACAGAACAAATTTTTCTAAACATTGATTTATAAATTGTAGGAATACCGATTCCATTTTAACATAAGATTTTTATATGTATATTGCCATTAAGAAAACCCAAACATTTTTTCATCTCATTTGACTGACTTAACACATCTCAAAAATAATGAATACACAGCTATGTCTACACACACAAAATAAACAGTGCATGCAGAATAGCTATGTGATGTGATTCTTGCTGTTTATTAAAGGAAACATTTGCTTATCCTAGTAAGAAACTTGATAAAACAAAAAGTTATTTCACTCTATAAAATGTCCACGTAATAGAAATTGCCAAAGTGCAAGACAACAGATTTATTCCAATGTAGTTTCAAGTTCTGAAGCAGCCAGTAAAAATATAAATTTCAGATGTAGTTTAACGAAGTTTAAAAACATATGTTTACAGTGCTTATTAAACAATCAAAGCACAGGCTATTTGTGTCAAAGCAACTGCTGGTTTTCAGCTGATTACAGGATAGGAGCAGAACCGGGCTTTGCATTTGTTACAGGCAGTAATCCTGGTGTTTTAAGCAGGTAGTCTTGGCAGTCTCATGGCACAGACCACAGATGACTGGGTTGGAAGCGACTTCAGGAGGTAATACAGGTCATCCTCCGGTTCCAAGCAAATGAGTGCTAACTATGGATTACTACAGGCATGGATTTTCAAGAATTTGACTCAAAACAGAGGAGCAATAGTAGGCAATGAAGGAGAACAGTCCACTCAAAGCCAAGTTTCTCTAGCATCCTGGCATGAGTCAAGTACTTCTACTTCCCCGGGACGAACCATACCTTCTTATAAAGAGTAGTATCCAACTCAATGACCTGACTCATGCTTCACCTGGCGACAAGAGGTTTGGAGGCACACCACGGGTTGCCCCCTCAGAGGTGTGTGTTGCTGTCCCTGATTACAATCTGGACCTTGTTTGCAAAGCAGCTGCCACTGAGATTGTATCGTTTGCAGCCAAATCTTCAACTGTTTCATCCCTGAAAAACAGCCTTAAGGACATAGAAAGACATGTCCACCAAAGGGAAATAACAGAACAGAAGCACGTTGTAGACATTTGTGTAAAAACACATGCAAACCCCACCATGTAGGTTTCCATTTCGAGGACTACAAATTTTCAGGTTTTTGTTTCAAAACCAGAAAGAATGCATAGGTAACAATATCTTGACTGCAATGTGCTATATGTACTGTGTGCACAACATGACCCAACAGCCAGAGACTGAAGTGAGCTGAGCTCCTTCCGGGCCAGCCACTACCACTCTGCATCCCAGGAGATTTGCCAGCTAAAATCAAAAGCCAGTGAATGGCACTGTCCAGAAAGGGAAAGGGATATTCTTCAACCCACTCCACCACTCTCCTGACACATCTGAGCCTATTGCAGGCTAAGAACAATGCTCCAGGGATGATCTCTGCTCACATTCAGCTATTTTGCAAAATGAACTGGACAATTTAAATTCAGCTAGCTGTGGTTATCCAGAGTAAAGTGCAAGAAACTGATAAAACCTCAGAAAAATATGCAATTATAATCTAGAATTAAACTGTGAACTCTAAATGCAGAAATAAGAAAGGAGAAATTGAGACATTTATTCACTTTAAGGAGATATTCTGAAGTCAGCAGTTGTTCATCTGAAGACATTAAGGCCAGAATGTCTTTTAATTCCTAAAGAGGTTAAATAAGGAACTTGAATGTCTGAATATCAATTGAGCAATTTGCATGTAGTCACCCACGAAGTCACTGGTGCTGCTAGGTCAGTCTGGTGGGGAGCCCAGCATTTGGAAAGGTCATTAAATGCTGTTTTGCAGAGGGACAGGGCTTTCTGACCGAAGAGGTCCTGTGCATCTCTTCTTCATGAGGCCTGATTATGTTTTCTATCACATTTATTCTCCTACTCTATATCTTTTCTTTAAGAGACACAGTGCACTTCAAGATGGAGACACTGAGTGCCAGAAAGCTTCTTTGGGAATACACAGCATCCATTTGATGCCTATGCTAATCACTACTCCCAGGCACCCTTTTCAGATCTGTAAAAGAAGTTAACTGATCCCAAGACAATACTGAGCATTTCACAGCCTCATTTGGTAGTGATGGAATAACAAAGAACAGCTGCTGCTTTAAAATAGAAATTCATAGCTTTGTAGGTTCAGTGGTATTTTATGGGGCTTTTCATGCCTGGAACAATTTAATGACAGATATAGTATTGCCATATTTATTCCCTACCATTTCCAAGTTTATTATCAATTAGTTCATCTTTTCATGCCATCAGTGTTTGCCTTGTACATGAAAAAAAAAGAGTGCAAGGGCAGACGGGACCCCTGACGTATATTTATTTAGAGGCTGAGGGCAGTTCTAGTGTAACTATGTGACTGTAGTTATCCAGCTTAATAGAGTAAAGGTATCCCTGATACGCAACCATGATCTACAGCCACACTTCTGGATGGCAGTGTAAACATACTGCAGCCATTGTCCTGATCATTTATATTAATAAGAGAAAAAATAGACTTTGAGAGCAAAGGGAGAATGAACACACAGAGCAATTACTTTTTTGATACATGAGCCTGATTCTCATGGAATTAACTTCACCACTCCACAAGCTTTGCTGTACTGCCAGATGTATAAAGTGAACTCGGTGATAGCAAAGAGATTTCAATTTCTGTTGAATTAGTGTAATTTCTTGAGCTCACTTTGAAGACCGTGTTTTAAGGCAAACAAAATGCACCTTTGCAAAAACTTATAATCTAGTTAAATTGCAGGGTGAGAAGCATGATCTGGGAGGCTTCCTCCATCCCTTTGTCTCCTCCTCTCCAGGAAAGCTCTGTGTCAATCCCTACCACATCTCAGCATGGGTACCCTGGTGCCGGGATTGAGAGACGGGACGCTGCTTGATGCAAGCAAGATGTCGATTTATTAAGATTTTACACACTCCTTTATACAGATCAGAAGGCAAGTCAAAGGATAGGTGTCTTCATCTAATTGGTTAGTTTTTAACTGGGCACTCATTGATTGGTTAATACAAAGGCTGATACAAACACATTCTTCTAAGCTTATCTTAAACTAAAACAATACATTCTTCTTTGACGAGCTCCCTCCCTTCTTTCTAAACAAGACCACTATCTTGCCTCCCCCAGGGCTTGTGGCTGAGGAGTTCCAGCACGTCCTCTTTTATCAGTTGTGTATCTTTTATCAGTTGTGTAACACTTGAGGTTTTGCTGAGGATAGCTGAGCTCTGGCCTTCACCCTGGTGCAAAGTTTTTGAGAGAAGAATACCTCAGTTGATTTTACAGAAGAGAGGGGAAAAAATCCACGATGCTGTGAATCCAGTGACAGGCTTCATCTTTGATTCAAGTATGTGGCTAGTCCCACAGAAATCTCTGGAAGTCACTGTATACGGGTAGCTGTGATACACTGATCATAGTGATCCTGCATTTAATAGGCCCTCTCACAGCAATGCACAAGCTAAAATTTTTGGTGGGTCAAAGCCTTGGGATTTCAGGCCGACATCAATTAAATCAGTTCAAGCTGAACTTAAAATTGAGTTCTGACTTTGAACTAATACTTAAGATTGGTGGAGAAGTGAGGTAAGGAAAAGGAAAGGAACATACTGATTTTATTCTCCTAGTCGTATAAAAAATAAAATAAAAGGCTTGGGATCTTTTTGCTGTTTTTTCCTGTTTAGGCTGTCCTCAAAATGTGGTTGCCTCAAGGGTGGATTACCCTGACATATTTTCCTGGCAGTGTCACATGACAGTTGCTAGCAAGGAAAGCAAAAATATACTAAAAGGTATTGCAAAATGCTTGAGACGGGACTTAGAGGAGGGGTTGACTTGCCCAGGCTGCTGATATCCAGCCATTCAAGAGCTGCTTACTCCAAACTCCACGGTTAGCCACAGTCCCTTGTGTTGCTAGACACCCCCCTGCTGACACTAGCAACTGTTATTTGTCTTTGCTGAGTTAACTTGTACATTAAAAAGGGAACAGATCAGCTATGGTTAACTAACGAAGTCAGGATTTGCCCTAACTTAGCAGATAAAAATTAGATCAACATGACTTCACCAAAAAAAAAAAAAATCTACTTTCCATGAAGAACTTGCATTTTAAATGGCTTATTTTTTACAGCTTAATATAGCGTCAGCTTCATGTACAGCATAGCATTTTGGATTGCATCATCCCTGCACAGCAAGCATAGCCTGAGGCTGCCATCACTACCAGGCATGACCAGCTATTCACTGCCTTGGATCCATCACTTCAGTGGAGAATGTAGGATATGTTCTGCTGGCACGAAAACGACATCATTACCTTCACTACAATTAAGGTTGAGTCGGCTGTCCTCTGAAAAATCCCTGCTTTAGTGTTCATGGTAATTTAGAATCACATCAGGCTACTGTGGTCATTGTCAGCCTAGCCGAGTGTTTCATAGGTCATTTTCACAAAGTGAAATGGCTTAAAATTGGAAAGAAAGAAGTCCAAGGTTGCCAAAAGGAGTTGTCTATATTGGGATGTAGCCCTGACATCAACAGTTATTAAAAGGAGTAAGTGCCACTGGTGGAAATTAGGCTTTTCCATGTCCGTGCTCTGGGATTGTACCAGACATTATCAGCAGGCCACCCGCTGCTGAAAGTGGGATTAATTCACACTGTGGAAAAGGCCGTAGAGAGTTTTTCTTTATTTTGAATTCCCCTCACTGAAATTAAGGCCTATTGCTCCTTTTTCTGTCTATAGAGAGAACATAAAAGACAACACTTTGTCTTTGCCTCTACAACTGTATTTTCCATACTTGAAGACTGCTGCCATATCATCTCCTTGCCTTTTCTTCTCTGGAATAAAGAGTCACAATTCCTTCATCTGTCTCTCTTAGGCCACATCATTCAGAAGTCTTTTGCAATTTCTCCACATCTTTCGCAAAATACTGAGCCCTTAACTAAACACTATATCCATTCTGAATAGAAGGATG
>VXBO01003521.1:329622-349047 GCA_013400135.1 Rhinoptilus africanus | reverse complement strand
AGGCTGCCCAGAGAGGTTGTGGAGTCTCCTTCACTGGAGACATTCAAAACCCGCCTGGACGCGTTCCTGGGTGATGTGCTCTAGGTGGCCCTGCTCTGTCAGGGGGGTTGGACTAGATGATCTTTCGAGGTCCCTTCCAACCCTATGATTCTATGATTCTATGATTCTATGATGATTTCCAGGCATCCCTTCTTATGTCCCAATCTGGTGTTTGGAGTTTTTTTGTCATAGCCTAAAAACATTGTCTCATGTTTATCTTATAAAGGATGGCAAACACCAAGCCAGTTTCTGTGGAAAGGTGTTGCTTAATTGTGTTCCCCCCATTCAGTTTTTATGCAGCACATTAGTCCTTTCTGAATACAGAACCTCCATTTATTTTAGGAATTTTTCTCTAATTTATCCATATAATCTCAAAATCCATTCCAAATCTCCATGAGCCTTCACATTCTCGCATGTCTTTGTAATCTGAGAATTTAATAATCACATTCTCCACTTCATCTTCCTATTACCATTTTAAATAGATCTCAAAGCCAGGACCAGCACCCTCAGAGACTCCAAAGATATTGCTTTCATCTTGATAGTAAGCCATTGGCAGTGATGGTTTGAGTGCAATTTGCTGTAGCTCAGCCCTCACTGTAGCTGTTCTCATTTACATAACCTGAGGGCAAGGCCCCTGGGGAAAGGTTCGTGAAATCAGCTTCTCATTTTTGTGAATCTCCATGGCCACACTATCGTCTTTTAAGAGGGTAACACTACACACAGTCCAAAAGAACACAGCCTACTGAAGAGTTGCATTTTCACACAGTTGATGGCACTATTCTGGTCAGTTCCTTGTTGGTTTTTGCCATATTGAGACCCACACTAATAGACTGGCTTGAATACAAGGACTTTTATTTTGTAAATGAACATAAGGTCTACAGGACGGAGCTGTGACAAAGAACAGGTCATCACTGACATGCTCTTTTTTTCAAACAACTATTAAATTAGTTGCATATATCAAATCAACAATGAGCCTTGACCTTCCCCCCAGTAAGCAGCACTCACAGAACATTTAAGTAAATATAGTTGAAATTATAACATCAGCAATGTGTGTGACTCAGTACCCACAATCTCTGTCACAGGTAGTGTATAACCTGAATGACAGATAGTAGAGAGGATGCACTGAAAAATGTCCAATGAGATGTTTGTCTCCTCACATTATTACCAAAATCACCTCACACTGCCTTATGCTGCCATCTCAGATACTGCCATGAACACAGGATGCTGCCCTAAATCCAGGTATCACCTAGGCGTCTAGCTGTCTGCTGTCCATAAAGCTAGTTTTGGCTGTGTATGACTGAAGTACTAGAAATGGGTTTTGGGGAGCAAACCTGCACCAATATGGGTCATTTCCTGGCAGGGGAACTGTAGGACAAGTTCAAAGAAACCAAAAAGTTCTTTAGGGTGAAAGTGTGACTTCCAGCCTATGCTGAGCAGGAATGTCCTTGAGCATTTCCCAAGATATGCTTTTCACCAAACCAACGCGAACATTTTCATTGCTAGAAGCCTAGTGTATTAAACAAAAGTTATGAAGATTTTTTGGCCAAGATCTGATAAATTTCCCTTAGTGCGCTGGGGTCATTTTCCATCCATTGCTTCTTTAAGAAATTAGAGTCATCTGCTTTGCCACACTGACTGTGGCACTCCAGCTGGACTGCAGGCTTGTTTATGCTATGTACATTTAAATAAACTTGGCAGGTGGAACAGTGTGTTCTTCCAACATACCCTTGCCTTGTGTGTTCCGAGCTGTGGCATACTGTTTGGAGGTAAATGACCCCTTGCAAGCACAGCATCACAGCAACTTTGCCACAGAGTACGCCCAAATTTTTACCGGTATTTCAAAAAGCCTATGTGGGAAAATGTCATTTTCCTGTTTCAAAAACTGAACAGACAAAAAATACTTTTATCAGGTGTTTTTAATTGGTCATTCAAATCTCAAACTCTGCTGCATTTGGGCAGAGACTGCTTTTCCATGCCAGGTGGCCATAAATGCTAGCTAGAATTAAGAAAGATAGTGCGGGAACTTTATTAGGCCTCGATTCATTCCTTTGCTACGCATTTAATACCAGACAATTTCAAAAGAGTTCTATAAGAATCTGCCAGTAGTTAGTGATGGGTAATATTAAGACTGCAAAGTGAAAACTAGGACTTAAAAAATTAACCAGTAATTCATTCAAGTGTTGACAGAGCAGGAGGGAGCCATCAAAATTTTAATAAGCCTAAATTTCAAAGACATCCCATTGCCATAAAGCTAATGCAGGCACCGATTTTTCCAGGTCCCTCTGGCTTATTACAGTTCTACCAGCTGATGCCCAGGAGAGAATTTGGCAGGGCTGGTTACAGCTACGCTGGATGTTCCTACCGATGCCTGTGCCGTGCCATGGGCATGCTCCCAAGGACCTGAGCCAGGCCAGAGGGCAACCCAGCCTGGTCACAGCTCAAAACCAGAAACAGCGTCCTGGCATGGCACAACTGAGCAGCCGCCATGCAGCCTTTGCAGCATGCTCAGCATGAGGTGCTCCAGGGCAGCACTGCGTGGCCCCCCCAGACCTATGTTGTACATCTGCTCTGCTCAGTTTATTACCAACCAATTATTTTCTAACAGCTCACTCCTAGGATTTGGTGTGTGACCTTGGGATACTCTTCTCCAGGGGAAATTTTTTTCTAACAGAAACCTGTTCAGCTGAATCAGTTTCATGGCAAGTCTCATTCTTATTTTCAGAAGAATTGTGTTATAAAGGCCTTACTGTACATACTATATGGACTATGGCACCATGCAGAAGTCCTAAAGGGGATGTAAATTTAGGACCTGACTTTGTAAACAAGAACCTTGCCCATAGCACAAACTGGTATGAAATGGTGTGGTCTTTTTCTTCTGGGACTGTTTCAAGTCAGTATCCACAGCAGCCAACACAGTGATGGGGAATGACCCTTCTTCACTCACTGCAACAATTTACAGTCACCGTTTCTGTTGCTTTGTTATTTTCCCCTTAGCTGTTTATCTTTTCCAGCCCTTTAGTTCACTCATGTGAAAGTACTGGGGCAGTCATTCCAAAAGAGAAATGGAAAGCTGTAATCAAAATGAGTGGGATGCAATTTATCTATCACATTGATTGTCATCAGTGGCTTTGTGAAAAGAATATGTAAGAAAAGAGCTTGTACTGATACACACAGGATTCCCAACTTCAAGACAATAATGATTATTGGGTTTCAACCTCACAGCTAGCAATTTGAATGGTGCAAGAATGTGCAGAGTTTGGATTTCCATTCTCCCGAGGAAAAAAACATTCTCTTCATTTTGTTTCCAACATACTCCCTGCCCTGCACATGAAGAGCAAGCCTGAAAATGCAAAAATGTTCCATTTGTTTGCTTTTAAAAGTTTGATGATAGAAGCAGCTTGCTGACAAAAGTTTTTCCTCTACAAGCATTTTAGATGAGTGTCACTTGCGATGCTAGAAAATAGTGCTTGGAAAGCTTTATCAGCCATGTAAAAGATTGGCTCCTAGTGCTGCAGAATGAGACTTTTTTTAGCTTTCTGAAGGACCACACATGCGGGTGTTTGACCTTTCTGAAACAAATTACTATCTATGTCCTTTGATACCACGTTTTGGGGTAAAAGATAACTCAGTTGGGTATAGAGGTCTTTGGTGTCAACAGAGGTGGCTGATTGGTTCTCCCACATGCCCCCAATTTGCAGTTTTCTCCCCTCTTCTCATCTGAAAAATGCAACTGAGTGACAGAAACACTCATGAGCAAAACTGTGGCTCATACATACATGCACATGCACATATACACACATGTAAGTATACAGCTATGTATACACATATGCATGTTTATAGTCAGATGTTGCTGAATCAGTAGCTCAATGGCAGTGAGGCTGCTGCAGCTCCATGGCCCTAAGTCCAGTCTGTTGCAAGGCTGAGCATGTATTCCCACAAGCTCACACACAAACACAGGTGTAAAACACATATGTACAACATACATATATATATATACTGACAGCAACACAGAACAACACAGACACAGTCAGCTGCAGTGGCCTTATGCTGTTCCCCTCTCCTCCAATCAGGATGAAGGTTTGTTAGTAGGAAAAACATATAAATATGTATATTGTGCTTCCCTCCAGCAGCTGGGCTCAGGCACTCAGTCTGCCCCTGGATCCCAGTCTCCCCAGCTGCTGGAACCTGGACATATGACCCCCAAGGCTGCAGCCTTACTCCAGCTGCTGGTACAGACCTCCGCACACACACACACGCAGAGTGTGGATCCTTCCTGTAACTGGGTTTAGACACAGACTGGCCCCAGATCCTCGCTCTCTCCATAGCCTCCTGCACAAAGACATGAACGCATGCAAAGGAGTCTCTTAATCTACCCAGATCCCATGGCCTCTGGGGTGGTTGTCCTGGACCCCCTGGTCCCTCCAGTGGCCAACTCCTCATGCTGTCTCATTCCTGGACACACATACCACTGGTTCTCAGTTCACGTCACTTCTTCACCAGCTCATCCAGCTCGATAGTCACTGGCGCTCCCACATTGACATCCATACCCTCACTCACTCCCATTGATGGCATTACAGACACACGGACACTGACCCACAGTCTGACTCCGATGGCTGGCACTGAGACACCCATACGCACACATGTGCACGGAATACACTGTCCCTCAATCAGGAAAATAGAAAAGGCGTTTGATGAGAAGGCAGAGCAGGCTGTGCTGCCCAGGTGCAGGGCATGGCCAGACAAATGTGCTGACCAGCCACTGTTCACACACAAGTGTCCCCTTTTATCCTCCTTCCCTTTATTTTTGCACCTTGATTCCTCCACAGACCACCTTGATCCTTCCCATTCCCCACCTTGAGTTCCTCCCCTGAATATCCCATAAAAAGTCTTTTACCATCCCAAAATGTTCTTGCCCAGCACCCCACATTGTCTCTTATCCACCCCGTAGGCAGTGAGCCCCTCACTCTGAAAAGTGAGGGCTCTGGAGACCCTCTCCCCTTGGGTGTCCCTCAAGCCCCTAGGGCTGAGGAGCCCAGGGACACTGGGGAGTTGCTTATGTCTTCCAGTGGGCTACTGGGACTCCCTCCCCTGCCATTGTGCCCAGAGACACTCAAATATAGTGCATATCTGTAGGTTTATCTGGTCTTCCTACAGGTTGCTTCCTCCAGTCCATGAGCAGGATAGGGAGAGGAGTCAAGATCTTCCTAGTATGAGGAGAGATGAGTGAAATTTGTTATTAGGGAAGTCAGCACTCCCTGGATCAGCTCCCCCTTCAGGAGCTTCCCTAAATCACATCCCTAATTTTAAGAGTTTTCAAGTAGTTCTATGATAGCCAATAAACCTAAGCAATGGCAAGCTTACCTTCGCTTTGCTTCACTTACCTTTGTGATGTGCTTACCTTTTTTTTCAAAATAAACTTTTAATGTTAATTAGCAAAGTGACCTTGGCTAAGTTGCTTAATCGCTCTGTGGTTCTCTTCTCCCTTTTGTACAATCAAGACAATAAAACAATGCACCCACATGAGTATTGTGAAGCTTAATTAACTGGTGTGGGCATGACTCTCTGAGGTTCTGCAGAGGAGAGCACTGTAAGCATAAAATATTAATGTTAGGATGAATATTACAGAATAACCTGACACAGCGTCTGTAAGTGAACAATTTGGAAAAAAAAATCACCTCAGACCAGAATTTCCAGTGCACTAAGATAAGTTTTGCAGCAGTGCCTTCAGATTCAGTGTTCAGTGGCCAGAAGTATAAAAGAGAGGAGCAGCTTGCAGTACCAGGTTAATTGCTCGATTCAATAGACTCGTTTGCGGTTGGACTCAATGACCTTAAGGTTCTTCTCCAACCAAAATAATTCTATGATTCTATGATCTGCAGAACACAGGTTTCACCCACCTTTGTCCATCTAAATTTCCACAGTCTTCTCAGCACTGCCATTAGAATCGCAGGTACGAACTGTCCCTACAACCTGTTCAAAATGGAGCATCAAGCAGCCTGGGAAGTTTTTTGACCCTGGTTTCTTTTATGAATCTGGTCAACGTTCATCTAGTGATCTAGGTATGCTTGCCAGATTTCCATTTCAGGAGTGTCCATACCACAGCTTCGTCAGCACGTTTTGTTTTCAGGTTCTAGGCTCATGCAAAGCTTGGGTGAAGCCCAGAAGGTGCAGATACTAGGAAAAAAATCAAAGACAATACCTACACCACCCAAAGAAAGAATGAACTGTAGAATGCCAAGTAGTGACAGCAGGAATAGATGGTGTGAAATTTCCATACTTTAAAACAAGTTGGTTTTGTAGTTTATATAATATTTTAAATGACTTTACCATAAGCATCTCAGCTGTGTAGCTGCATAACTTCCCTGGTTACAACAAAAAATCATAATAACTGAGCCATGAAGTTCTGCTTTTCAGTGTAAGTCACAGCAGATGCCAGGTTTCCTAGTGATGTCACGGTCCTTAGAAGCCAGGTGATGCACAGTTAATTTTTAGACAGTTACCAGGCAACAGTTGGGACTAACAGAAGGTCACAAACAACTCCTTAATTTTCTTTCCTGAATCTGAGCTGCTGGATTTATATTTCAACTATTTTTCTACTGGAGGCCTTAGCCATGGAAAAAGGATCATACCGTATACTGGTTAGATTAGATAAGTGATTTTCTTTAGCAAGTCTAAGTATTCAATAAATCTATTCCTTATAAAATTGCTCTTTCAATTTTTCATGTGCTTAGATCTAAGAAATTCTACTTGCAAGAAATAAGTTGAACAAAAATCTCACAGGTATTCTGTGGTATTGCAAAAAATGTAAGCCCATGATGTTGCTTTTTGTTTAGATTTTCTTTTATCTGTCATTTCTGTTTTGACATGTTTCCCAAACTTCAGTTACCAACTATTCTAATCACTGCCATTAAATTATGAATGATTGTTTAATGAACAATGGAACATTCAGCTAAGGTACATTTTTTTTCTATTTCTCCCCCCTGCTTTCACCAGCAAACTGACTGAGCTTGATATGCTTACAAAAGAGAGAAAATGGCATGTTTGCCTGCAACAGAAGGGATCTGGACTTGAAGATCAAGATGTACGTTCCTCTATTATTGTTCTATGGTAATGTCAGTTTGTCGTACTGTCTTTTACATGCTAGTAATCACTCTACCTTCACACTCCAATTCACCCAAAGTCTGAGCTCAACACGCAGAAAGAAAAAAATCTAATAGAAACAAATGGAGGTTTCCTTTCATTTTTAGCATTTCACATAAAATGAAATAGTATTTCATGTAATCTAATCACTCTTGTACTTTTAGTATATAATCGTCATCACACTATCTCTCTGACAACATAGTCAACAACTGCATCTCCTCACCTGCTGAGATTTCTATATCCACCAGTGTGATCTCATCTCTAAAAGGAACTGAATTAAACCATTGCCACAAAAAATGTGAGCCCAGTGTTTCAGATGTAAGATGTGAAAATCCCTATCATTTTTTTCCCTTATGAGGAAAATGGAAGATAGGAACAAGGAAGGGCTTTTATTTCCCTACTTTACATACTATGTGTTACTGCATTGTAACATGTTGTTGTCCCCAGGCCGTTAGGAATCTGAGTTTATTTTTACTATTATTTATGACTGTTACTGCACTAGCTTCTACACAGAACTTATGTTCAATTACAGACCCATTGTGCTCAGCACTCCAGGAACACAAAAAAACCCCCCAGACTGTTAACTTGAGGGGTCAAGTCACTGCAAAGGAGTTTGAGAGCCTGCATCTGCCTCCTAGAGGTTCTTTTGAACATTTCTGACATTACTATCATTGTAAAACATAACCTGACACATGAGTGGGAGGCTTGAAAAGCTTATGTGATACAATACACAGGAATATGATGCTTTGCTACATGTCTTATTCTTACTCCAAATTTCTGTAGCACCTGACATTTCACAAACATTGATCAACTATGTCTGAAATTTCCCTTATTTAGGAAAGTGTTAGTAAGCTCATCATGTGTCTGACAATGCTGAAATATGCAGGGATTGAGGACAACGTTTTCACACTTGGAAGTCGACACCCACATAGTGTCCATGAAGCTGACTGAAAGCCCCTGAAGATCCAACTCTGGCTTCACTGGTTTGAGATGACCTAAGTCTGGGCTGTTGTCTAAAGGGATATTTCTACCTCTGGGTCTCTGACCCCAGCCACCTTCCCTCCCTTGTTCCTGCACACAGTGTTGTGTGGATTCACAGTGGGCCAGATCAGGGAATTGCTCTAACTGAAAACCGGGGGGGAAAAATGGAAAAAAACAACTGAGCAGGTGGCTCAGTCGCATCAAATGGACTATGAAACTGCACCCTTAGGTTCAACACGTCTGTAACACCCTTTGGAAGAGCTGCACTTGCAGTAGCTGGGGGAGAAAGGAGTCTTCGCTGAGCTGTGCCTGTTCAACATGGGCTGGTTGAGGAAAAACCTTATTGTGCATGGAGGGCTGGGGCTCTCTCCTGCCAGAGTGGCACAGAGCTCACCTGAAGTCCACACTGGAGTGTGCCCTTGTGCACAACCAACAGGAGCACAGGCTTGAGCTTGAATGACAGAACCAGTACAGGGGGCACTGGTAGCATGCTGAAGTGGGGGAGAGGATTGAGGGTTAGTAGCCCTTTGTCTTGGATTGGCTAGAATGGCAAAAACCTCCTTTCATGTGCTTCTCTCTCCTTGCTACCCCTGTGGGTGGGATGGTGCCATTCTCTCGCGCCTCCTTCTGCTTTGGTCCCTTAGTGCTACTGTGCCGCGCTCTGTCCTCCCTTCTCAAATAAACCCTTACTTCCCATCACTCACCATCTTCCTTTCTCTTGTACAAGACATTCTCCTTTGCCAGAAATGTCCCTAAAGTTTCTACATCCTCAACCCTTCTTCCTAGACCCTACAAGCTCCTGTGCCTGGGGTTACTCAGCATTCTCCAGCTTCATGCCACGCTGGCCAACAGCCAAACTCAGTCAGAACAAATGCAGAGCACACCCCAAATTCTTGTCTCTTTGTTGACTTGAGCGTGCTCAAAGCACTTGACAGTATTTTGACCCTAACTCTAACAAGAACTGAGGGGTTCCTTCAATCCACCCCCATAAGTCCCAAAGAAAGATGACAACTAGAAGAAAACCTCGCTTAAAAAATCACTCTATCCTATTAAAGCAGTTTTCAACTAATTGGATACGATATGCTTTTCTTTTTTTTTTAATACTTTAACCATACTGTTCCCCTATGGCTATGTTTATCATTGAAACTAAGCCATTTCATCAAATGAAAAGACAGCACTAGGTCTGGTTTACAGCCAATATGCTGAAGGCTTCATGAACAGTTTTATCATCATTTAAATCAATTGACAATGCTGAACATTTTAAGAAAACGATGGGGAAATCATGTAGGATCCTTGCAGTAAATGAGTGCTCTGACCAGTACACAATCTTTTTTTATGGTCAAGAGGATCTGAACTGGTGACTGTTTCCTTTTGTCTTAGACTAGTAGGGAAGGATAAAATCTTTAGGGGAAAAAAAAAAAAATGCCATAAGCCTTTACTTCTTTCTCTTTTACTTGTAAAGAATGACAATGAGTATGCTTCATATTTACCAGTCATTTGCACTGTGTTGTGATAAGCAACTACTACCTTTCGGAAGTGGTTACCTGCCACTTCACTGTGCAGAGATCCAAAGCACTCATCTTATGGTGGGGCCCAAACCCATCTCACTTAAATTGTGGCATTTACCTAAACTACTTCCAAGCTGAAGCTAAATTGTCCTTCTGGTGGTTATCTCCTAGCATTGACTACAGAAAAAACTTAGGTCAAAAGCAATCCAAACAGATATCTCACTGCAGCAGTTCCTTAGGGAGGAGGCACCGATGTGTCTGGGTACTCTTTTTACTCTTTTTAGGCATTGCACTGTTGTTTTTATGTGCTTGTGTTAGGTAGACTAGATCTTGCAACTTGCTGATTAAAAAAAAAAAATCTGGGTTGGGAGAAGTATAAGACCCTTAGGAGACTGGGAAAGTATTTTCTGGTGGAAAAATCCATTTTAAAAGGAACTTGATGTTTAGTCATCTGCAAAAACCTTGGCAAGTAGTTAGCGTCACCTACACTCTGGGACAGAGAGCCCAGGGTGTTATTCTTTTACTCCCACTTCTAGTACTGACTGTCTGTGTGACTCTGGACAGATGACTTCCCAGTTCCACCTTCTCTCTCTCTACACGCCTTTTCTTCTGTCTGCCTAGATTATGAACTTTCTGCTACAAGGACTATGTTTTTATACAGCAACTAAATTGGGATTTTCAGAAGAATTGCCCTTTCCCAAGCCTCTTCCGCTAGAGGATGTGAGCCGAGAGGGCTGGTTGGGAAACTTCTTGGTAGTAACAGAGCAAGAGTTAGACAGAACTCGGGACTGAAAGCTCTCCTGAAGGTGACTTGGAGGCAAGGGAAGCTTCACCTAGGGGTACTGGTAGAGGATTAGGGGCTTTTATTGCACAGCATCTCATATAGTCCCAATGGAACCTATGCAGTAATGATCAGGAAGTGATCAAAAGCCACTGATCTGCAGAGAAAGAGTCAAGAAAAGAGTGACTTGTGAAGAGTGGCTCTACTAAGTCTTCAGACTCAGTTAACACCTTTAGAGCCTACCATGGGACATACTAAGAAACCACATATGCACTTGGGGTGTGTCATGTACAGACTGAGGCATCACACCTGATCAGAGAAATTCCATTTACATTAAGAGCTTTTACACCTCAGGCATTATCCTTTAAAGGAACCGAAATCTAATTTGCAGTCCCCTGAAATCTGCACAGTCTTAGTGTAAACAGCTGTGGAGACTTCAGGTCTGTCTCCCAAATGTGAGTTCCCATCTCTTCTTATCTACAAGGTCAAGATGATTCCACCAGTTTTCCTTCCCCTCCAAAGCTATGCAAAATCTTCACCTCTTTTCAGGCGGTCCAGATTTCAGATATTCAGGAACTGAAATGAGAAATAATTTTTAAACACCCTCCAGGCTGGCAGGAAGCTGCACTGACCTCAGAACTACAATAGGAAAGTCTTACGGCTGTGTTGACCAGCTTTGACAAGAACCTATAACACTTTACCTCGCAAATTGGTTTCAGTTCCCCAGGGACATTTCTGTCAAAGCTGAGTGCCACTTGCAAATAGGGACTGTTGCATTGTCCTTGAAAAAGGCACAGAAAAATACACTTCAAACTTTTATAAAGCCCTGCAGTTTACTTATGTTAATTATTGAAGGATTTATACATGATATTAGAATGACCGTGATGATATGTGATCAGCAATTAACGAACTGATCACCAATGAAAGACAAGTCCCTCATCCTAGCACAGCAGGAGAGGGGGGAACAGACTCAATGGCCTGATGATATTTCTTCCAGGCCTATTTTCTGTAATTCTGTGGTTATACGCCTCTATCACATATGAAAAATCTATGCATAAAGAACAGATCTATGAACATTTGCCCTCATTACAGTTGTCTTTTTAAAACATTTTTTTTAAATGCCTAAAACGAGTTCCTTTGTTTACCATTCAGATTTTAAATTTGGCACTTATAGCACCATAATCTTACAGCTTTTCATCATAAATATGCTCATTTTATGACCATGCAGCAGAGTATCTGCATTAACATTGTACTGAAATGCAGTGATTCAATTTCTTGTCCTTTAGCACTAGTTTTCCTGTTAAAATGATCTAAAAATCACCTTTAATATGTGTTTCCTCCATTAGCAACCCACAATTCAAAAAAGAAGATATACAAAGCATTTGAATTTTAAAATGTCAGTTTAATTTAATAGAAAAGCATGATATTTCTTATTAATATTCTATATGCCTAACTGCTCTAATAAGCAATCTGAGGCACTGCATGGGCAGTTAGGAAGAAAAAGCCTCACTACATTGGATCCTTTGAACAGAGCAAATTATTCTGGCATGCTCAAATTTTACATGATGCACTTAAGAGCTCATTTGTAAGAAGCTTTCTCCTCAGTGTTCAGTGAAACAGAAAAATTATCACCAAAATTAGAGTTAAATAGTAGTATTTAACATTACCTAAGAAACTGCTATTATTTCATCAGCTTCTGGTCTTAATTGCAATGTATTTGTGAGAACAAGCTTGTTGGTCATTTGCTCATCCCACCTCCATTTCTTCCCATCCCTGTCTCCACTGTGACTGCCTTGACCTCTCTCCTTCTCCCTTCAGGAGATTTAATGGTGGGAGATTTGCCACATGGCTGAAGTTTGTCCGAGGACTCTGGCATGCAATGCAGATGCAACTCAAGGAATGAAGCTGAAGTTTCACATATGAAAAGAGCAATGTGATCTCTGAAACTGGAATTTTACTGGTTTTCTTATCTTTGCCTCTTATCAGAAGTTGCTGTGAATGACCAAGTGGCAAGGAACAAAGGAAACAATAAAAGAGAGAGAGGCAACAGCTTTCTCTCCGGAGGTAACCAGGTTTTTACAGCATTGACACATACTAATAAAACGATATGGACTTTACTCCTCTCTCAAGGAGCTAGTCTACCCACCTAGGATCAACAAAGTGTCCTGCCTACTGCGCTGGAGGGACAAAGCCAATCTTAGGCACTGAAGTGTCTGTCTTCAAGTGCTGAAGTATTACATGGGTATTAGGTTGGCCATGGAAAAAGCTGAGTGTCCATCCCCAACAATCCGTGAGTTGGTTTGTGAGGGAAGCAGGATAAGATAGACGTGTTCCTCATCTATTTCTTTTCAAAGCACTCCACCATCTTTCTCAGTCTCTTGAAGTAGGCACTGTATTTTCCTCTCATTGAGGCTGCCTGGCCTGTCTTTCTAAGACTGGACAGACAGCAGAGATGGAAAAGGAGTAACAGGCTGCCCAAGTTACACCTTTTTGATTGGATTCAATGAAATGTTTCCCTCTTAGTGCAGTGGTGTGGGATTGGGTGGTACAAGTCTTCCCTTGTACCTCCTATGGGGCATGCACTGAACCATCCAAGTTACCTGGCAAGACTTTTATTTCACAAGCCTGGTAAGTTGAGGCATCCTTCTGTACCTGCTCAGTTGCACTCCTTACACTCAGGTTTCACCTCACAGGCATTCAGCTGGCAAAGAAAACAATCAAGACCATATCCTTTTGTAAATTAAAGAACCTGAATTCATATTTCTAGACCAGGGTCAAAAAGAAGAATATGGGACTGGCTTGTTGAGTCCCATTCCCTGCAACCCCAGATGACAGTAATTATCCAGGTCTAAATGGTGTGCCAAATTTCTCCCCAGTGCCACAGGCCACAGAATACTCCCTATCACCTTAAATCAGTCTTAAGCCGCAGTTACACAAGAAAGCAAGTATATCACCAGTGACCTAGAATAATGGAAAAAACCCACTTAAAAGTGGTTAAATAAAATAGCCAGGTAGGCTTTAACAGCTATGCAGAATAGGGCAAGTAAAACTCTGACAACCTGATGGTCTTGCCTAGGGAAAAATTCCACTCTATCCGAAATCTGGTAATCAGTTTACTCATGAGTTCAGGACACAGCATACCTGAAGTATGCCACAGGACATCAGTTCTCCTTGGTGTTAAATCCTGTTTATAGCTGTGATCAATGTCAAATGCATTAGAGAGAGACAAAAAGACCAAAAAATAGCCAAATATTCATCAAAGGAGAAACTCAGTGGTCCTTATAGAGTGCAGATAAGCATTAGAAGCCCTAACATGGATTAATACAGCAGTAATGTATCCCAAACAAAGAGTCCATTAGACCTCTTTCAGATCCCCTGGATAACTAGAGAACCACTACATCAGAAGAATACCTCCAATGACCTCTCCCAGATCTGATAGCTTCCCTCATTTTTTTTCACTTCGTATCTGCCTTACAGGAGCTGTACTAATACCTGTGATGTCCACCTAATGTTCCCAACGGACATTTCATAAGGGGCACCCTACCCAATGCTTCACTCCCACACAGGTAGATAAAGTCCCCTGTATTCTACCTATCTAACACAATCCATTATCTCTCAGAAGTAGCACTAAATGGAGAGTGGGACTCTTATGCAAACAATAAAATACTCTACTTGAATTTCCATTCCAGGTCAGAAAATATTAAATCTCTCCAGGCAAAATAAGGAATAATCAAAGGATTACAATAAGGAATAGTCCAAAAAGCTGAGAAAGACCCATTGCAGCATACTCTTAAGCATAATAGTTATTTTTATGGCTGGAGGGTTAAAACTACAATAGACTGAGGAAGGATTTGAACTCAACTCTCAAACGTCTGATATTCTCTTCAAACATACAAGGTTGATGGATCTCTTCCAACACCCCTCCAACATCCGAGAAGAAGCCCATGCCTATGGATCCCAGGAATAGACAGTCACCAGCCTCTTATGTCCCTAAGGATTCCTACTTGCGTTAAATACTTGATTTTACCTGGCTTTAAACCCTTCTTAGTATTTACAGCTAGGTAGCTTGGGAAACCTCATCAAGCCCAATAGCTTTTACAACACCCATTCTTATGCATCTCACCATTCTGCAAGATGACCAGTGCAAAAATCATGAGGCTGAACACAACGGTACTGAAGCTCAAGGGCTCAGTGGTGCTAGTCCTCTGCAGCTGATTCAAGATATGGTCAATAGTGGCTGCAGATGACTTATTGGTAGGGGAGTCTCAGAGACAAATAAGAAATCTCAAAGCCCAAACTGGCCTTAAGCAGAAGATTTTAACAACTTCTTCATCCACACAAATGGGTGTCCTTTTACGACACCAGATGTGCTGGCAGCTGGTTTCCACAGAGCAGCCACAAGCTGCACCAGCCACCTGAACTGCCTGGAGGCTTCACCTGCCTACAGTTCACACTAAAATATGCAGTGTTTTTTACATTAAATTAGTGATTTACAGGCCAATGTCACCATTACTTTGTGCCTTGGAGGGTAACACACGGCGTGCTTCTACATCCGAGTACAGATAGCTTTGCCGCCGCTGACAACTTTGCAGCAGAATGGGCAGCTTGTGAGCTGTGTCATTGATGAGCAGTGACAGAAATTGAGGTCACTCTCATTATAGAAAAGAACCTTTAAAAGAGCACATCACTGACCCATGGACAATGACATGTACCAATGTTTTGCTATTTACAGTGAGTAGAAAATACCACCTGAAGTGTTAATATTGTAGTGAAAATAATACAATACTACTGGAAAAGAATAATCCAGGATAATACAACCTCATCCATGGGTTTCATGCTCAATAAATCCACTGGAAATTAAACTCAGCTGACAACATTTCAACAAGTGTTCTAATTTCCTTATAATCAAACACATTAACAACCCACCATATTCGTTTTCAATGGCTTCAGCTTCTCAGCCCAGCATATTGGAACAATTCAACACATCTGGGACTGAATTAATGTCACAAACAATTCTGTACACTTAGAATGATCTTCTCACTTTGCATTATATGGAAGACAGTCCTCAGAGCAAACAGTTAGCATTAAAATACCCTCACTTGTATAAGTCACCCTTGGAGCTGAGAGGAGCTATTATTAATTAGTGGCATATCCTCTGTGTTTATACAGCACCATTTGTGTGCCTGGTACATGTGAACAAAGTCACTACCCCAGGGAGCTCATAGTTTAAATTATACAGATAGCTAACTACATCATTATAAACTTGTTATAGATTTGAATCTAAAAAGGAGGCAGAGCAAGACAAAACCGTGGGGAGTGAATACATCTGTTTTGCAAGGGAATCTGAGCTAGGATATAAGGTTATGCAAGGATATAAACCGCTCTTTTAGTACGTGTACCTGCTATAATACAGAATTGGGTGGGGGTGGAGAGGGTTTTCACCAGATCAAACGCTGGGGAAATCTTTAAAGGTAGATCAAATAAAAGACCTGGGCACTGCAACTTTTGGGTCTTGCCCCCTACAGTATTATTTGGGCTACGTCCAACAAATAATTTATATGGCTAAAGCAGACAATGGGTCCAAAGGCATATCTAAATTCCCACACTGAGTCACTGCTTAACCCTGGATGTGCATTAAGAATCAAGTTGATGTGCTGTGTTTCCCAGATACCCAGATTTTGCTGCTCCTTCTGCCTACAGCCATGAGACACTACCAGCGGCTCAGAGAGATCATCAGGAAAAGCAAAGCCTGCAAGTTATTTCCCACCCATTTTTGCTTTTATTCTTCATTTCATAGCTTCCTTTCCACTTACCACCACACCCCTACTGCAGAAAGGCTTTGAGTCTTTTAGTAACAACTTCTTTTCCTCCCGCCTGCAGAGTGCTCTAACTCTTTGAATCTGATTTGCATTACTCAGGAGGTAAGAAGCAATTCCTGCATCCATCCATGAGGTTATCTCATGCAGCTAAAATCTTGAGAGTGTGTAATGCCTTTGCTCAGACTAATCAGTTTAGTGCCCATGAATCTATTTTTATTAACAAGTCCACTTTTATAAGACAGGTGGCCATTTTCTTCTGGTAGTGTTTTGAGTAATATCTTTTTCTCTCTGTAAAACTAACGTCATGCAAAGGAAGAACACAGGCTTCTTGGGCCCAAACAACCACGGTAACAACTGGCTATACAGCCTGGCTGTATATATATACATATCGCTGCTCTGGGAGATTTCCAAGAGCAGACAGAGAGAGCCAGTAGAGCAATTTAACTTTTTAGTGGGCTACTATGCTATTCCTACCCAGTAAACTGTAAAGTTAGATCTTTGATCTATAAAAAGGTTGTTTATGAGTCCCACAATATTTTCAGCTTATGACCAACCTTAATTTCACTGGCTAGTCCTGCCCAAACCACGGCAATTATTGAAACCCCTGAGTTAATCTAGTGATATTCTCTTTCCACAAGTTGCCTTCTTTACACATTTTTTAACCTTTCGGTTAATATCCTTGAAATGAAGTGTTTAGGAGAGGACACTTGAGTATTTTGCTCCAAAAATTTGATTTTTTTATTAGTGGACAAAAGAAGAGCTACAGATATCCTCTGTCTGGGTTTCTGTAAGACCTTTGACACCATCCCCCACAACATCCTTCTCTACAAATTGGAGAGGTATGGATTTGATGGATGGACTGTTTGGTGGATGAGTAATTGGTTGAATGGGTGCATCCAGAGGGTAGTGGTCAATGGCTCAATGACTAGATGGAGATTGGAGATGAGTGGTGTCCCTTGGGGACCTGTACTGGGACCAGTACTGTTCAGTATCTTCATCAATGACATGGACAGTGAGAATTTTGCAGATGATACCAAGCTGAGTGGTGCGGTTGACATGCCTGAGGGATGTGATACCATCCAAAGGGACCTGGACAAGCTTGAGAAGTGGACCCATATGAACTTCATGAAGTTCAACAAGGCCAAGTGCAGGGGCCTGCACCTGGGTCAGGGCAACGCCAACTATCAGTACAGGATGAGGGATGAAGGGATTGAGCAGCCCTGCCAAGAAGGACTTGAAGAAACTGGTGGATGAAAAGCTGGAAGTGAGCAGACAATGTGTGCTCGCAGCCTAGAAGGCCAACCATATCCTAGGCTGCATCAAAAGAAACGTGGCCAGCAGGTCAAGGGAGGTGATTCTGCCCCTCTACTCCCCTCTGGTGAGACCCCAGCTGGAGTACAGCATCCAGTCCTCATCTCAGAAAAGACATGAGCTGGAGCAGGTCCAGAGGAGGGCCATGAAGACGATCCAAGGGCTGGAACATTTATCCTATGAGGACTGGCTGAGAGAGCTGGGGCTGCTCAGCCTGGAGAAGAGAAGGTTCCAAGAAGACCCTATTGTGGCCTTCCAGTACTCAAAGGGGGCTTAAAAGAAAGATGTGGACAAAATTTTTAGCAGGGTCTGTTGAGATAGGACAAGGTGTAATGGTTTTAAACTAAAAGAGGGTAGATTTAGACTAGACAGTAGGAAGAAATGTTTTACTCTGAGTGTGGTGAAACACTGGTACAGGTTGCCCAGAGAGGTGGCAGGTGTCCCATCCCTGGAAACATTCAAGGTCATGTTGGATAGGATTCTGAGCAGCCTGATCTAGCTGAAGATGACCCTGCTCATTGCAGGAGAGCTGGACTAGATGACCTTTAGAAGTCCCTTCCAATCCAAACTATTACATGATTCTACAATTGTTTGAGTCAGCCTTTACCATTTTGCACCTAACAGCGTATATCAAGCATATTGAAAGTCCTCTATCAGTTGCATGTGTCATGCACTAGTGAAGGTATGATATGAGAATGCAAAGAGAAATCCTCACTTCCGTTACCCTTGTAACAAAAATACATATGACATAAAACTGTGGAATTTCTTTATTTTTTTAATTGTCAGTTTCTGTGCAATTTTCTGAAAAAAAAAAATAAAAATTGTCCTTTACACAAAATGTCTATTTTATGGTGAAAAATGTATTTTTCAGATCAATAGATTGAAGGCTAAAGGAAAGTGATATAATCATCTTGTCTGATCTCCTGTACAAATCCTTCTGAGGAATATCGTTAGCCAAAAATCTTTGCATCAACCTTGTAACTTCTTTAGAAGTAATGACATTTTAGAATAACATGTGGATTTAACCAGCTCAAATGATAAGAATCTGCCATAGCCCCATTCATTATCTCTAGTGTCAAAAATAGTCTCCATGTTATACAGCATCAGCTTCTGCACTTTGTGTCACATAGGGATATTTCATTCCTTTCTAACCAATTACTGCTTATGAAAAATATTTTTCCCATGTAGGACTGTGAACAAATCACCTTTCAACTTTTTCTTGGGTAAGCAGAACAGATTGAGTTTTTTAGTTTCTCACGAGAAGGCATGTTTCCTGCACTATCCTGTGGCTGTTTTCTGAATTATTTATCAATTAAAAGAAAAATGACAGCTTGCTTCGGCATGTTGCCTTGTTTCTATCTGAATACTCTAGGAAATATTCATTGATAAGCATGAATGCTTTTCCTTTTATCTTAGGACAAACCAAAATGAAGATTACTTCTCAGTTTGCGCTGGAACAGAATTGTTTGTTGCTCCTTGCTAATACTCTTATAAATAACCAGAAGTTTCAATAACGGATGATTCTTTTTTGAGAACACAGATGAAAGTGGATAGAAAATAAAAAATAACACCAAACTTTTCTGAAAACCTCATTAACTTGAAAGTTGAATCTTAGGCTTCAAAAGGAGCCACGAGACCAAAATCTGGGTGTGAGAATTTATAGATATATATGTATGTGGATGACATACACACACATATATATACCACACACATCTACTTTATATATATATATATATATATATAAAGGCACCTCCATCCCTGGAAAGATGATGGAACAGCTCATTCTGGGCGTCATCTCAAAGCATATGGAGGAAAAGAAGGCCATCAGAAGTACTCAGCATGGATT
>VXBO01003521.1:319042-329312 GCA_013400135.1 Rhinoptilus africanus | reverse complement strand
TAAGGGAATTAGGTCTCTTTAGCCTGGAAAAGAGGCGTCTGAGGGGGGACCTAATTAACACTTATAAATACTTGAAGGGTGGGTGTCAGGAGGATGGGGCCAGGCTCTTTTCAGTGGTGCCCAGTGATAGGACAAGGGGTAACGGGCACAAACTTGAGCATAGGAAGTTCCACCTAAACATGAGGAGGAACTTCTTTACCTTGAGAGTGGCAGAGCACTGGAACAAGCTGCCCAGGGAGGTGGTGGAGTCTCCGTCTCTGGAGACATTCAAAACCCGCCTGGACGCGTTCCTGTGTAACCTGCTCTAAGGTGGCCCTGCTCTGGCAGGGGGGTTGGACTAGATGATCTACTAAGGTCCCTTCCAACCCTATGATTCTATGATTCTATGATTCTATGATTCTATATTTATGTAAATACAAAAAGCTGTGGACCATATGTGGCCTCTGATTTTGTATGCAGCCCACGAAGGAACTTCCAACTGCAGTCACGTTTGAAAGAGCACCATTTGAATTTTTTCCAGCTGCATCAGGACCAACAGAAGTGTCCTGGCTTTCAGGAGGCCAATTCAAATCCAAAATCACTGTCCCACATCCATTCAGCCTGAAGAAACCAGAGTTTCTGCTTCATGCTTTTTACCCATGCCTCCGAACTGGCTGTTGCTGGTCATTTTCCTAGTTGCCAAGACCAAGGTGACTTTTTCTTCAGAGGTGAGGAAAGAGGGGGCGTTCATTTGCAATGAAGCCTTACAGTCTTATGGTTTTATTTCACAAAACCCCTTGAATCCGTGAATAAAACTTGCAATTGCTAGCACTACAACCAATGCATTGTTCATAGGAGGAAGGATGAGAAGACACCTGGCTAGTTTTAGACAAAATTACTTTGTCTGTAACTTTAGGAGGTTATATTACTGCATATTTATTGTTTCTCCTTAATAGTTACAGATCCCTGTAACTTTAGCCTAAAGAGTATAATAAAATAGCAGGCTTAATTCTACTTTTAAGAAATCTAATGAGACAATTCTATGTCTTTAAGTCTTCTTTGGAAAACAAATCTGTATAATCTACAGGCAAAATAGTTTTCAGATACTTCACTGCAAAAAGTGATTAGAACTTGCAAATATGGCAGGGCGGTTGCGTGCTAGACCCAAAAAACTACAAGATGAGATTTGCATTGGGAATATTTCTGATATAATGCAAATTCCATTGGAATGGACATAAGCTTCCCGTTAACTTTAGTAGGGTTTCAGTCCAGTCCTTGATCCGTTCAATGCAGTTTCACGTCAAAAAAAAAGCTCAGTCTGCTTTGCTGTTAGTGAAGCGCAGAGAAATACTTGGAAGTTCAGGACAAGATTTATTTTTTTTTCATAAAGAGAGATTGGAATAAGAGGGAAACAATGAAAGGAGGGAAGGGTAAATCTATAAAAATAGTTTATTTTGTGAGGCAAAATTCCACAGCGACCACAAACATCTCATTTATTTCAACTGACACCTTCCAAGTAGGTACATGGTTGCATATGTAACACTTTCCCATATTTTTCCCCCAGGACACAGTTTTGTTTACACTTCTAGTGCTATGAATTTATAACTGAGGCATTTTTTGGGTTATTACATGTAATAGGAACTGTGTTTTCACAGATGGCTTACCTTCCTTGCCAGATGTCTGTTTTTAACAGTGTCCTAATAACTACTGCATATGCTAACTTCATTCTGTATATTAAAAAATATTGCCTTGAAGGGATAAACCCTTTATTTTTAGGCTACTTTTGTAATCACTGAAATAACTTACGAAAGTATGAACTGGATCCACCAGCACTTGCAAGCTGGAAATCAGCTACGACTCTTTCTGAAAAATGAACGCTTCTGTGCCACTGGACCTGCCAGGCGGGAGACATGAATTACTGGATTAAAATCCTGTTTGTGACAGACTGTAGATCATTTTGTAGCTATATGCCTCCAAATCCCTTCTAGTCTTAGAAATCTATGATTCACCTTCTAAACAAGCTTCACATAACCATCACAATTATCAAACAAACCCCTAATTTCTTTCTTCAAAAGATTACAGTCTAGAAAACCAAAGGAAACAGACAATGCCTGGGGGTTGAAGAAAGAGCATATAAACAGCACAGATGGGCTTCAAAGATATTGTTGAGCAGCATTGCCAAATCCAAATATTTCAACACTATGAGTCAGGCACCAGAAAAGTCTTGAAATTTACTTACAATTCATGAGATGTGAAAAATAACTTATTTCAGTAACGCCTGCATTATTGTGCAGGCACATTCACTGCCCAACTGCCTGTCAGTTGTCCTCCCCCAACAGTTTTTGCATCCATTGGCTAATTTCAACTACGTTTGACGGAAGAGCGGAGAGCTGAATGGTGTTGACTCCTTACGAGATCTGTGGGTGGCTGGGTTGGGGGTGAAGCCCACGCTAGTGGCTGCACGGGGAGGAAGGCAGGGAAAACTGGGACCTTATCTGCACCAGTGAATTCACCCGTGCAGCTCCTTACATGCCACGTGCAAGCCAACCAGGTCAGGGGTGGGAGCTGCAGATACTGTATGGCACTGGACATACAGGGGAGAAGGGGGATATTTGTGAAAACATGAAGGATCTCATTCAAACGGTAGAGGGAGAAAGCAAGCTAATGTAGCTGGATAGCATGGGGTGTGGAGAAGGCTGTGGGCATTGTGGCAGTGGGGTGTGACAGTACCGAAGCTCCACAGACAAAGCAGGCTATCTATATTTTAATCCCAGATGTCCACAACATGGATATCAAGTACCGGACAGACTAAATGGGACTCATAAGCCCTTCCCCACAAAACTGTACTGACGAGTTTCGTGCCCCTGCATCCTTCCCCTTGCTGCTGGATGCTGCTCCATTGCCCTCCCAGTGGTTGTTGCTCACCTGTGATTCACTAACTCATTCAATATACATCTGTGAAAATGCACCATAACTTCCTTCAAAGTAAAATAACTTGGTGAAGACCTAACGCTGAAATCAGGTAAAGTGGTCTGGCAGAGTGCTGGCAGGAGACAGAGACAGGAAGGCAAATGGAAACCTCCTCAAGCAGAGAAGTTACTCAAGCCAAGTTACTGTGAAGTAAATCCTGGAGACTTTCCTTACCACATCACCAGTGCTAGCCCAGCAAGACCTTTGTTTCCAATGCCTTACCTGATGGGAGGTGAGTGTTTTCCTTCCTTCTTCCTGTTGACAGCTGTTGCCATTCAAGTTCACCATCTCCATCAATCTGAATGAGGACTGTGTGCTCAAACAATCTGAATTTCTCCTCCTGGCCCCTCGCTACAACAAATGGTGCACATCAGCGGAGAAGAAGCACAACTCTCTAGTGGTGAAGTCCCCAGGCTATAAACAAATAAAGATTTGTCAACCTGGTGTCTTTCAGAAGCACAGCTTTCTCACACGTGTTACGATGTCCTGTTGCTCACTTTATTTTATCATATATATTTATTTGAGATTCTGCTTTCCAGAACATTAGAAGAAATCTTCTGAAAGGAAACAGAAGAGGCCTTATCGGAGCATAGTGATCCCAAGAGTTTCTCTGGAAGCCGTAATATCTGAAGATTTCATTTATAAAAGACAGTATACCCAGATCTGATACCAAGAGCTGTGTGGTCCTATTACGTTTTCTCACTTGCAAGGGTACTGGCCTAAGGAATCTGCCCTTATCCCTGCATTATGGCTACAGCACTATGCAAACAGTAATACTAAAACCCATTTGTCACATTTCAGCTACCTTTTCAACATCTCCACTACGTTCATCATCATCCCTTTACCCCAGGAGGAACTGACTTTGGAGAAGCTCTGTCAGGTAGGTAATGGCCCGCACAGTCAGCTCAGTTCTAGAGGTACATAAATCCAGAATAATTCAAGTGGCAAGCAGAGATGTTTTGAACTTGCTTTACCGTAGATAGGTAAAAAGCCATGGCTGTCTCAGGGTTTACGTGTTTCTTGCTTTCTGTTCAAATGCAATCAAAAGTTGTTTGTAGACATTTATGGTGATCCCATATGATCATCTGGACAGTTCTTCTCCTTTACACACCATTGTTTGCCAGATTGAGCAAGCTCTAACACATGTGCTGGAAGTGAAGGCTCCCCTCTGCTATTGCTGAGGCCTGTCGAAAGGATGGTTTAATAAAAACTGAATTCCTATAATGAGGACAAATATAGTTTAAAAACTTCTGATGGAGCTCATGGAGAAGCAGAGGCTTACTGGCTGATTTTTCTAGCTGAGCAGCAAAGTAAAAGCTTAATGTCTAATAGCATTCAAGACCACAAGTAAAAGAATGGATTGTGATAATCTTATTTAAAAGGAGAAAATGTGGACCAAGTGGTCAGTCATTACTAGACATTCAGTTGACCTTTCTGTCTCCCAAGTTTTGCACATATATTTACATATTAATACCCATACTATCATCACCTCCTCTCATTTAGTCTCCCCTCTCTAGAAACTGATACTTTTCCTCACAGTGATGCTCTCAATATGACAGAATGAAGATTTCTCAGCAGTTTCAGCCTGTAGCCTAGGGCTGGCAGCTTAATCAGGAAATGTGATGTTGTTCTAGAGCCAATGGACCATGTTAGGAAGCGTGCCGGGATTTCTCAGGCTGTTTGAAGTCCAGCACTTTCTCAAAAGCTTTTGCCTTGTCGCAGAGATGTTGGTACCATATCAATATGTTTGGGTAAATGCATGACAATGCTGGATCAAAATGAGGGCAAAGTCCTACAGTTTTCCTTGCACAAATCAGACCAACTGACTACTTAAAGAGAGAAACTTTCTAATGTCAGAGACAGGCTGAGACTACCCACTGGAAAGAAGAAACAAGCCCAACCATAGCTCATCCTATGGGAAGACTAACCAGACTGGCTGTCTAGTGGGGAGTCAGATTCAGAGAGCAGCAGGACACAAAGAAAGCTAAAGAGAAGCAAGCCTGAGTGTGTCACATGTAGGTAACCCCCAGGTGATCCCTCACTGTCCTCCACGGGAGCTGGGTACAGACTGTGAGCCAAAACACAAGAGAAATCCAGGTGCCCTAGAAATACTAACTACAGCAATCGAAAGTCTGATGACACTGGCAAAGGATGGAGAGGCAGCAGGGAGTGAGATTCGGTATCATCTTGGGCATGGTCCAGGCCCCACTGCATTCAGGGAGCTTTTGCCATGAATTTCGTTAGTGATAGATTTATTCACAAGCATTGTCTTTTCCTATATTCTTATTACCTTAGTCAGCACTCTGCTCAAAACCACAAAAGGCTGTTTTCTGCACTGAAAAGAAGTGTTATGAGCGATGAAAAAGTAAAATAAACATTAGTTGTCTCGGCTCTCCTTCATAACACGTATTCCACTTCAACTTAGAAATTAAATTAAGCCTCTCGGTGTGAGTGTTCAAGCATCTTGCCCAGCTATCCATCTCCCAGCTGTGCAGTGTACCACTTGGACCTCGCTGCCAAATGTAAGCACTCGAATAATCCAAGCCAGGTGATTAGCAGAAAGACTTTTTTAATTTGTATTATGGTATCTATATTTTTTTAATGTATATGACACTTAAGTTATTCATTTCAGGGCTGTATATTTGCAGGTTCCATGTCTTTGTTTAATAGATAAGTTATATATATTTACTACATAAATAGCTTGGAAGCTGAGTGCCTCACAACGTGTGAGTGACAGAGCCAGGAATGAAATGTAAAGGCGCTCGTTTACAATCATGAATTCATCCTCCAGCACATGCTGCTTTTATTGTATTATAGAGCTAATATTTTCTCCTTCTAACATTCCATACTTACCCCTTATTTACAGCACTCATAATACCCCAGGATACTTTATTATTTTTTAGATTACAAGGCGTTTGAAAAGTTTTAACCTGTGCTTTGTCATTGACTGTGTAGTAAACAAAGCTAAAACCATAAAAGAAAGGCAATCTAACTGTTATACGAGAGTTCTTTCAGAAGATTTTAGGTAAAAATTTTGCTTGATTGGAGGGTGTCTGAAAAACAAGAGGACAAAGAATTACTGGGAAACTGACAAAACCTCCATGATTTTGTTCTGTTGTACAATCCGAAATCCTTTCCTGTTTGTATATGTGTATTTTGCAGTGCCTGCTTCAAATTTGTTGTCGTCTTTGTAAAAGTAAAATAAAGAACGGATTATATTGCTCCATTTCAAGGAAGAAAACAACAAAGAAAATCCAAGCGGAACACTGGATTATATAAATAAAGGCAATTTTTACTGACATTGTTCTGATCCAAATATTTATTTCCTAACTCATACAAAATTGATGCTTGTGGAGGTATTGGGCTAAAAGGGTTGGAAAATGAAATCTAGTTATCCACAGAGAACATATAGTACCAATGAAGCAAGGAAAACTTCTTTGATTTGTGTAAGAAATGTATTATGTATAATTTACAGAAATGAGATCTAGTGTCATACAGAAAATGATGTTTTAGAGGAAGGTATCAGGAAAGAGATTGCTAATTGTCTCTGATGTGGGTGGAATGGGTTGCCCTTCACCCAGGTCCACCCAGTGCATGGGGAGACTTCACTTCCACAATTCCAAACGGGAAAGCTAACTACCACCATTGCCAGCCATCTCACCTGTTTGCTTGTCAGACAGGCACCTCTCTCCTCCAGGCTCACACACCAGCCAGTCTTCGCAGGTTCGTAACACACTTTCTACACTACCGAGTTTGGCTGGATTCAGACCAGAGACCTACATGTAAGAGACTAAAAACAGAAGGAGGCTCTGTTCTACTAGAAATTTATTTAGCGATCAGATGGGAAACTTGGCTTCAGGGAAAAAAAAGCGTTAGATACCCGAAAGAGATGAGAAAGTCAGTCCTGGATAAAAGTAGTTCTAATTTTTAACATAAATGAAAGCGTTATTAAAAGTTTGTATGAGTCATGCCAACTTCTATGTAGATGAGAACTGCAATGAAATGGTATCTCAGTCATTATAAATTTTGCTATTTACACAAAAGAGGAAAAAGAATGATTCCTACTTCATTTTTCACATTTCCCTTCATATCTTGCGTACTTATTAAAATATATAGTTTCAAGTACCTGTAGAAAAAAATAGAAACATGCAGAAAGAATAACCACTAAGAAGAAAAAAAAAGCAACCAAGTCCTATGACTGGATTTAAAATAATTTGGTCCTTTCTAAAGAGTCAAATCATGTTCTTTTTCCTCCCTACATAAAAGTTGCACTCATATTCATAACAATAGAAGAAGAAAAGCACAGTTGCTTCATAACATTGGACATAGCTTTCCAGAAACAAGATAACAACTACTCAGAAATGCTATGGAAAACATTAATCACATGGTAACTTGCTATTTACATTAAAGATAGTAACCTTTAAAATTAATTAAAAATAAAAGCAAAAAAAACCCCAGTTTTTAGTCTTAGGACAGTTTTGTCTATAATGTGGAGTTTCTATTCTTTGCTTTTTGTCCAGCATTTTTTTTGAGATATATATCTATATATACAGATATATATGTCTGAGAGAGATGTATCAACAGCTAAAACATGTCTGGATGGAGAGCCTGCAAATTTCATCTGAGACTACATTTGCAGTAGACAAACCCCCCACAGAAAAAAATGCTGGAATGACACATTTTAATGAAATTACATTCCCTGTCCATGATCCAGATAGGATCTATGTAGAAACCTAAATGCCTCAGTCCACAGAAGCAGAGCTGACAGCAGCAGCACGGGTTTCCCGATGCCATCAGGCTGAAGCATCCCAGCCCTCGTAGGATGCAGTGATTTCCATCCACGGAGGCTGCCGGAATGGGTACGGAGCAGAACCAGTGGTGGTGATGTGGAGAGCTGTCACCCTCCGTGTGGTCTACAGATGGGATCCAAGTCCCTTGGCAGTCAGTGGAAGCCATTCCTGTTGATGCCAGCGGGAGCTGGATGAAGCCCTGGGCCAGCAGCAGGCTCCGAGGACGGGAGCAAAGACAAGGCATCGCCAACTCTCCAGTCCAGCCCCAGAGCTGCCACTGCATCGCCCGGCGGGCTCTCAGTTCTCACCAGGATCTACAAAACAAGTCACTGCTGTCCTGCTTCTCCCACGGGACGATGGCTGGACCGGCCAGGAACTGTTGAGCACCACAGCACTTCTTATTCTTACACATGCAGGATGCTAGTGGGCAACCGGCTCCCGTTCACAACCAGGAAAACGCAGCCAGAGGAGGTGCTCCTGAAGAGAGGAAAGGCTGGCTGTGCTTCCAGCAGTCAGCACTCAGCTCCCCCGGTCTCCATCGTAACTTGCTGAAACCAGTGCAAATTCACAGGAAAAAGAATGTCCACATCGACAGGGTATAAATCCTTCCTTACATACGAGAAGGGTGCAAGCATTTACCCGACATCTCTATCAAATATCGTAGAAAAGGTTACACAAAAATATTTAAATATATGGATACTGATACATAGATGTTATACTTGCATAAAATACGTATATTTAAAACCCTTTGGGCAGTTTCACAGTTAGCTGAAAATGTATGCTTTAGAAATATGAACAATTTCCTACACTTTTCTAGTTTAAGTAGGAGGGGGGAGGGGAAAGAAGCATCAGCCTTATTAATACTGAATGCTAAGTGCAGAAGTTTAGCTGTAGCTGTAGGGTTTTGAAGCAATCGATTTGACAGAACCTCCAAGCATAAACTCTGTTTTAAAAATCCACATTTATTCCCTAGATTGCTTATTGTTTCATGAAAATGAAAACCTACGTGTCCTGCTTGTATCAGCTAGATCTCCTGAGACCGTCCAATTAAACCTCATAATCTTAAACCTCATACTTCAGGATAGGATTGTGTATTTATTGGGAGTACACATGGACCTTATTGCAGTATTTCTGTGTGATAATAGGAATTTATAACTTCTTGTATCTTGTATAATTTAACTTTAGAAATAAAAAACCTTAAATGACACCACAAGAAGCTCACAGTTTTGAGAAAATTAAAGTCAGTATGAAATTTTACTTACAGACCACATAATTTACACAGATTTACATAAATACAGAGATATTAAAATATTAAATCAAAGCTAATTAACAGAGGCTAGAGTTTTACATGATAACATATTTTAATTCTAGTTACATTTTTGCAACTACTTTTAGTGCCATGAGATGATATAAATAATATATATACCTGTATATCCATAATATATATAAAGATATATATATCTCTCCATCCTTTTTTTTTTTTTTCTTCAAAAATAGGGCAATTTTATAACTGCAATGAGATGTGACAAGCAGTACACTTCTGGGGAATTATTGCATGCCTTGAGTGCATAAGGCAGAAGAAAGAGTATCTGACTTCAGACACTAAAGAAGTGGAATCATCAACCAGAAATGCACTGGAGTGATTTGGAACATCTTATTGCTTTTATAAAACTCGAAATTATACACTGTTGTTGGTTGGTTGGTGTGTTGGTTGGTTGTTTTTTTTTTTTTCAAAGGCACAAAATAAAGGGGAAAGAAATATCTCTCTATTTAGTGGAGATCAACGATCAGTAAGCTCCATTACTTTCACTGACACTCTTCGTTGTCCTAAATCTATTCCCTGTGGTGCAATACTGTGCTGCAGTTGCATAAGGAGGTTAAACACAAAAGTTCATGCATCCTTTATTAGGGGGAAACAAAACAAAGCCAATTTCCTCGCCCAGCAACGAGGAAGTAGCCATTAGCATCCGATCGGACCGGCTGGCAGCGAGAGTCAGCCATCGCTCCCACCACACCGCAACGTCCACAAGCCTATTCGGTGGCAGGGACACTTGCCACACTAACCTCAGCTGGTGGAGCAGCGCCTTGAGCTGGGTGAGACACTACTTGCCTAAAATGCCGGAGGCACGAATCCAAACTCAACAGCAGTTTCCCACCAGACCAGGCACGATGGGAAAGGGGTAAAACTGGGTAGCAGAAACACTGCCCTGACACATTTTGGGGCTATTAGAGGGTTATGGAGCACTTCTGCCACCTTCTTTCCCTGTTTTAAATTCACTCCCAGCTGAGGGCCCCAGACCTCCTGGTGTGTGTGCCTGGGATTTTTCTAGCCTGACAGCCACCCTGGGAGGCAGAGGACATCAGAGGGGGAATAAGTGGATACAAAACATGAAAAACTGTGGACTATTACTGTCTCCTCAGATCACTTTGAATGCTGGGATAGAAAGAAGAAAAAAAAGGAAATCCCTCAGGATCACTTTTCCTTTGCTGTATTTTTCAGATGTTAATATGCACAGTAGAGGGCTGCCTCT
>VXBO01003521.1:303463-315506 GCA_013400135.1 Rhinoptilus africanus | reverse complement strand
GGCTGAGGGAGCTGGGGTTGTTCAGCCTGGCGAGGAGAAGGCTCCAGGGAGACCTTATGGCAGTTTTCCAGTAGCTAAAGGGGGCCTTTAACAAAGCTGGAGAGGGACTTTTTACAAGGCGTGTAGTGATAGGACAAGGGGTAATGGCTTCAGGCTGGAAGAGGGTAGATTTAGATTAGATATCAGGAAGAAATTTTTCACTTTGAGGGCGGTGAGGCACTGGAACAGGTTGCCCAGAGAAGCTGTGGATGCCCCATCCCTGGAAGTGTTCAAAGCCAGGCTGGATGGGGCTTTGAGCAGGATAGTCTAGTGGGAGGTGTCCCTGCCCAGGGCAGGGGGCTGGAACTAGATGATCTTTAATGTCCCTTCCAACTCAAACCTTTCTATCATTCTAAGACTGGTCCATACACTTTCCCCAAAATACCCCAATACTCTGGCCATCCCCAGTCCATTCCCCCATGTCCCCATCCACACAGACATGCCATGGCCGGAGCGCCCACGTCTAATCACCTACAGCGCCTTCGCCTCCCACCGGCTGTGCGCACCCATCACCAGTCCACATTTCCATTGGCACCGTGCCCCAACTGTCAGGTTCCCGTACGGCACCAAAATCCCACCCTGCTATCAGAGCCCCCATCTCTCCACACAGCCGACACACCCGTCCGTTTCCCATAAGGCCAATGTGGACCTGTGGGAGCTAAGAAATGCCAAGGACCCTTGTGCCAAATTGTACCAGGTATCACTGGCGCAGGGAATACTTGTAAAACCTTGCCTTACCAAAGCTAAGCGTATCGTGGGAGGTTTCTTCAAGAGCAAACAGGTATGAACTGCCTATTAATACATTTAAGCTAAAAATCAGACCATTTCTAAAAGTAAGAGAACCTATGATTTGAAAAATGCTTCAAGTAGAGGTAATAGGGCAAAATTAATAATTACCTTTAGGGTGGAGCTCTTCACATTTCTATAAGGAGCAAAGTGATGTAGTTTTTTTTATGGTAACATGGGACAGGACCTGATGGCTCAGGAGATTCTTTCAGTCCCAAGCTGTGTCCTCTAGACTAACCCTGGGCACTGGGAGATGAGTTTCTGTAAAGCCCTAAAGGGACTTTAAGGAAAAATAGAAAGTGTCAGTCTTTTGTGGCGGCCTGAAGCCTCCTGAAAAGCCTGGAGGAAAATCTGTACAAGATGAGCTCTGACATGAGTTGGGAAAATCTTCATTCAAGAGCAAAGATCTGTTAGATCTGTTGACCCTGATAGCTAAGAACCTGTCTCAGAGGTGTGTAGGGCTGGTAAGATGTGCATTTAAGCACTTTATTGTTTCAAGAGAGATTTCTTCTGTACTGCTTTTGTCTCTGATAAATGCACGCTGCTTGTGAAATTTGGCCAGTGATTGTTAACTCTTTGATTGTTCTGGAAAAAGACTTACACCGCAGGGGATGAACTACGTTCAACCCTGTTGGGATAATCCCAGTCATTTCCAAAGTGACTGCAATTTAAGGCTTCCTCTAAAACCAGAGGAATGGAGGTTCCCCTTGCTCCTTTCCCTCCCCAGGATGATACTGTCTGATGCTTTAGAGGGGTGTTGCGGAGGTGGTGAAGAGAGGAAAGAAGTTCAGTCCAGAACTGGAAGACAAGCCCTTGCCCACTCATTTACCCACTGCTCCTCTCATTCAGCTCCCTCAGGTGCAGACGCAGTGTCGCTGCACAAAACACACACCCCCCCTCATGCACTCTCAGCCCGGCAGTCCTTGCACACACGCGCACCCCTTCTTGCACACCAGCCACATCTCCATATCCTTGCTGACATTATCCCTTCACCCCTTTCTTCCTCCGTCCTCCTACGTGCACATTAACGTGTGCTCTTTGCTCGCTGTCTTGGGGGAGAAANTCCTCCGTCCTCCTACGTGCACATCTGAGGTCTGCATTAACGTGTGCTCTTTGCTCACTGTCTTGGGGGAGAAAGCAACCACCACAGGCTGAAACAGCAAAGTGATCTTCAGACCCTTCCCTCCTTCCTCTGACTCTTCTCTGCGAAGCAGCAGCTGTGTAGGGGGCTGCAAAAGAGGATAGGACACATGGGGACCACTCATCATGGCCCGTGCCACTGGAGAACACCTCTGATCCCATTCAGAAGCAGCCAAGGGTGTGTTATGAACCAGTAGCACTGCGCTCCCTGACTGGGCTCCAACGCATCCTTCAGCCTAAACTGAAGGTGGGACAAGGATACCACTTGATGCCAAAAGGATGGGTGAGTTTGTGAAGTTGTAGAAGCTGATCTGAGACTACCATTCAGAAGTTACTAGGTGATTAGAAGTATTTATGTATATTTTCCAGAAAAGAAAACAACGTAAGAATGACCTTTTGCACAGAAAAGAGCATTAACAGCTGTAATATAGGTATAAAGATATCTTAGGATGTTAGCCCTATTTATAGCAGAAACAACGAAATTGTAGATTGACTAAACTTCAAAGCCAAAGAATTTACTAACTGATGATGTGGTTATTGCAAAAGTTAATAGATGGGACTACTTAGTTATTGCACTAGAATATTTGACTATGTCTTCAGGTTTTACATGTCAGAAGAGGTGACACAAAGCTATTAAAAGTTAAATTGCCTTAAATAAATTTAAAATACTTCATGTATTGTTTTCATCTGCTGTCTTTCGCCACCTGACCACTTGCCTTCCTCAAGTCACAAGCTGCCTCTTCCTCCCTCTCCTGCCTCTGTCTCTCTTCATCCATTGTCACCCAGAGCTGAAATGCCCAGAATCATTCATACATGTTTTCCTTATTACTTTCAAAATGCTACTCACATTATTCCTTGCTTTTAGGATTAGCAAATAGTGAAAATGTGTCTTTTGTATTACTATGATAATTATACCATATATAAGGTTTTTCCTAAACTGTAGGGAGTGAAAGATGGGTCCAGGGAATGGGGAAGGGCAGACATCTCAGCAAATGTTTAACTCTTTCCCTACTGTCTCAGCCAGTTTTCTGTCTGTGTTCATGTACAATTTCGGTATATTTCTGCTTTATCTAAAAGAAATGAAAAGCAGAGGTAGTTCTTGCCCTTGATGGCAACTAATTTTACAATTTTTAATGAAAGAGACAGTCAGAAGAGAAGCACTGGGGAGAAGAGGGGAAATAACTGTAATGTAATTATATATATCTTGGCATTCTGGTTCATGCTGGCTGCCAGCCAACCAAAGTATTGGAATCAAATACCCATGATCACAATACAGGGAGTTTCAGAAATCTGGGGGAAAAAAATCTATATTGGTGTGGACCAGTAGCTGTGCATCATTCCTTTGCTCTGATTAACTGATATAATTAGATTTGAATATAAAAATACCAAAAAAAGTATATATTTCCAATAGATAATGTGGCCATGAAAAACCCTTCCTTTATTTAGCATGAAAATAAAGGACACGATATCTTCAAGAATGCCCTCTTTCAAGAATAAATAGCTCATTAGTTATAGTGAATTTCCCCATAGTGTATATGCAGAATGACATTTACAGAGGTTAGGTTCCTTGCTCAAGTAGGATCAGCTGCTGTGCAATAGGGGATATTATATTAAGGGGACAGTTTCTGTATTTTACAACAATGTTTGTACTCATTACAACCTTGATAACTCCCAATTTTCTCTGGATTCACATTGTTAAGAAGCAGACAGCATACCTATTTGCAAATCCCCCAAGTGGACTTTTGTACATTTTTTAATCTGTTAATTAGAGAAGTTGTTCCTTCAGATGCTAATTCCTCAAACCCTGTATTATAAGGGCCTTGTTCGCCAAGGCAGTTGCCTAATGAGATAACCTGTAAGAGCAAAGACGGCTCACGTAAGTAAAGGTTTGGCGGTTCAGGCCCTTGGCTATTAATGACCCTTCTTGAAAAAAAAATTTATTGTCCCACTACTGTTTAAATTTAGCAGTTGGTTGCATATAGAATAATGCATGATCCCTTTTGCACCAAGATTGATGTCATCATCTGCCAGACAGACCAAGTACTCGATGAATGCCAATGACCCTCCTATTAATTTGCAGTCTCCCCATGGGATTAAGGCCATCTGCATAGAGTCTTTTAGGACTCTGCTTACTCCCACTACTATGGGTGAAGCCCAGTGATTTAAACATGGTCTGAAAGCCTAGCACTATAAATAGAATGAATTTTAAAACCAAAATAAAGTAGATTTATATTTCATATGCACTGGTAGGTCAGCTAAGATCTTGCACGTGCAAACATTTGTCTTGCAAAGATCCTGTAAGTATCTTTGAGAGATTTTGATGGGAAACAGCTTGACTATGGCTGACAGTGCTGCTTCCCAGGCTACCCAGCTCAGAAGCAGANTCCTTCCTTCCTTCCTTCCTTCCTTCCCCCACACCTTCTAGAAGAGGTTAGTCTGGGTGATGTGGGCTCACAATTACTTTGTTCTCAGGAGATGATTCCTTATGAAGCTTAAGGACAATATTCGATTTCTATTCTTACTTTAGAAAAAAAAATCTTTTCTTCTCCTGGTAAAGGAGAAACCTACCACGTGGGATGGTGAGGGGGAAAAAAAAAAAGGTTGTATATGATTCTAACTGAGGAAGGTTATGAAGCTTTTGCTGAATTCAAGAGGGTGTTAAAAAGCACCAGGAGTTGAATATGGGTCCAGACTATGAAGAAATAAAAAGACAACATTGGGCATGCTGGACCGAGTACACAGATCTTCAGTTTAATTATCACAACAGAATTCTAAATCTGTAACATACATACAGTGGCAAACCTGGGTAAAATTAATACAAAGGGAGGAAAGAAGAGCAGGGTTTTATCTGTAATTGTACATTAAAAATGCTGTTTATATTTTCATTAGACAAAACAATTTAGAAAGGTAGAAACAGAGTAATGGCCTTTCAGATTTAATCTTTTTTGTTCTTCTTAGTAGTTTACAGAGTTTTCAGAGAATTCAGAGGAGCAGACTTTAATTATATTTTTAAAATAGAAAACGTGGCTAGTGGTTGGTGAAATATAAACTGACCATACCAGTGGATATCACTGAGGGAGAAAAAAGAAACTTGTATTGCTCAGTTACACTGGAGAAAAGTTTAAGCATAAAATGCCACAATTTCAATCTGATTTCATGTTAACAGCCCCTCACCTGCTTCCCCTAATGCAGTTTGAATGCATTTCAGAGCGAATACAACGTATCATTCACTCCAGCCTTTAATACAGGATAAAGTACTTCTTCAGTCAAATTACATTTGCAACAGGGTCAGCCCCAGCCCCGGGGGGTGGTGGGTTTGTGCAGCATCAAGGGTGCATCCACACCGCGTGGTCCAGGGCACCTTCCCATCCCACCAGCAGGTGCTAAGGGGGAAAATTCCAATGGAGAGAAAGAAACAACCACACCTTCCATAGGTTATCCCATGGGCTGGGAAGAGATGCTCGTATGGTCCATCCAGATGTTTAGACAAACTGGAACTGCAACAATGCGAAAGGGACGCACAGGATAACAGCCCGGTGGCTGCTATCTGCAGGCAGGAGGCTGGTAGAGGAGGGACTTGAATTTGGGTCTTTCACCTCCAGGCAGCACGTGGCTCAGCCTGAGACGGGAGAGTTTCTTGTTCATTCCGTGCACATAACAACCCTCTCACTCCCCGTAACGTCCTGGCTTTGTTCCAGGGTGGAGATCTAAGAAAGCTGGGAAAGCGTAATGGATGACAAAGCCATTTACCTCTAGCTCTACTGGAAAAAATCTATGCTCAGTCAACTCCAGGCTCACTGTGCTGTTCATCAGCAAAGTACATAGCTCACATTTTGCCCAGGGCCTTTCATAATTTTTTTTTTTTTAATCAACTACTGTGTGAAGAAGAAAGTTAGTAACACTTATTATTCTGTTCTGCTCTTATCTCCTGGGCCCTAGGAACCCAAGAGAACCCTGGTACATGAACTATACCACAATAGTCAAGGAAATTCTGATACCAACTGCTGGAAATGCCTTTTTTTCATGTGGTTGCGTAGCTTCAAGCCTTTGTGGGTAGCCCTGTTATTTCAACTTGTCTGACACCTTGCTTGTAGCCAGGATGTTAAATAAGTGACCATCCTCTAACAGAAATTTGAACTCAGTTTAGAAATTTTACTTAATCATAAAACTAATTTTTACTAGATTTATACCACTGCCATTTTTTTTTTTCTTCTGAGGCTGTAATTTGGAGGAGGGGGGAAGGAATATATCAAATTACAGTGTCACCCCCAAACTTCTTAAGTGCAAAATTAACTTTATGGTCATATTTTCTAAACTAGGACCAGAAATGTGAAGGTCTTATTCTTCAAGGTCCCGTGCCTTGTAGTCAAATCCAATCCAGGATACAACCACCTGCCCATAGCAAAAGTAAAACTGAATATGTCACTAATTGCCTGTCAGATGAGATCCAGCACCTTTCAGCAACAGCCCCGTGCAGGCATTTCTTCTCCTCTTTCCCAAAAACCCACGTGGCAAACGGAGCTTCCCCAGGCTGCAAAAGGGACGGTCCCTTCCATGGCGAGAGGCCTCCATCTTATGATTAATGATATGATCAGATTTTAAAAGAGAAAAGACTCTGACAGACAAATGAGCTCAAGGTTTCCACTTCATTATTCCTGGCATTTACCTGATACCATGTAGGATGCCCATTTGTACGAAAATAGCATCATTCATCTTAGAAATGTTTATTTTCCCAGTGATATCAGCAAGCAAGCAGTTGTTTACTGTGTTTTCATTTTAAACTTGCTTCACCCACAGAGTGTATTAGACTCTACTGGAGAACCATGTAATCTCTTATTACTGAACTCTCTGTTTTTCTTTCTCTGTGTCTCCTTCTGCTAAGTCTTGTTATGCTCTTCGCCATGTCATGTCTGAAATTAGACTGAAAACACTTTGGGTAAGCAACTGAATTATCTGATTTTTATCAGGAGATGCTCTGAGAGAACATAAAGCTGTCTCCAAAATGAAGTAAAAACAACCACAGCAGCAGCTGGAAGTAAGGGGAAAATATCAATGCAATAAACACTCCACAAGAGTGAGCAGATTTTTTAAAGCCCTACAAAAAACATATTTGGATGTGGCAATGTTCTTGCATGATAGCAGGAGGCTTTTTAGCTATTTTGCACGTACTCAAAGAAAGTATTGGTACCATAACTTTTCTCTGGGTACTTAGGTAAGATATGCCTGTAGCGTCTAGAATTGGGAGGAATCCTACAAATTGCCATTCCTTCCGGCTAGCACTGCTTCCTACTTCTTCTCACCTTCATGGCTCAGAAGTGAAAATTAGATCTCTAAATCATTGCTACAATACAAATATTTTTGCTTGCCTTGAGGGGCCCAGGAGTATATTTTAGCTAACCCACCTCTCACCACCTTTTTGGGTCACTCTGAAGTAGCATCAACGTGAAAAAGAGAAGCTCAGAAAGCAAAGGGAAGATTGAGTTTACAGGACAGAAAACAAAAGAACAGGCAAAAATGAGCATGAAAATGCATTCTATAGAATAAAAAAGAGCAGGTGAAACATAGGAGATACAGTGTACAGGTGACAATTGTAGATTGCTATTATTTGGGGAGGAACACGTAACAGTGAGAAGAGAGATTACAAGAAATTGTAATTACATAACTGAAAATTATACAACATCAAAACATCCTCTGTCATTTCAGTCACAGGCCTATAAGGACCTAATAGGAAATGCAGTTTCAGCTGCTCTGGTTAGAGAGATATGTAATAATCCTTACGAGAACACACATTTAAAAATTCTGTAAACTTTGATAGCATGAAAAATATTAGCAATGGCTATACTATTTCTCATATAGATAGATAGATAGATCACCTGCCACTTTCACTCCTATGAAGTCCTTTCCAGCCTGTCATATTTAGCCCACAAGTGTGAGAAAGAGTTGGACGTTTACCACTGAGTGTGTGTTAAAGTATGTCGTAAACTCTCAGGGATAGGTACTAGGAGGAGAGGATGGCTTCCTAATGAGGGGAAATGTAGAAATACAGCTGACATAGAATAAGAAGCTGTATTGTGTTTAGTCTTTTCTGTGAAAAGAAGAATAGACAGGGAAGGGAAGGGAAGGGAAGAATACACTTGTCTAATAAAGTGGTTAGGAGACCTGGCGATCTGGTTTATGAGCAAATTGATAGGTCATTAAAGAAGAATGAATTAAAGATCTGCCTGTAAAGTGTCAACATGGCACAGAACAAATGTTGTGAATTGCAACCTTGTTAGTACAGAAAGTTAATGAGACAAATTGCACAACTAGGATTTCTTCTCCACAGTTGTTAGATGTATAAAGATTCTGTATGTGATTGCTGTATCCACAAAACATAGCACTGAGATGTCACCTTGAAAGTGATCTTGTTTGTTGAAAGAATCAAGCATTTTTTATTTTAGAATTGAGGCAAGTAGAACATAGGAAAGGAGTCTTTGTATGTTTATTTGGGGGATGTTTCCTTGGAAAGACAGACTTTTAAGGAAGTATGGATTTCTACAAAGATTCACCAAGAACTTTGCACCTGTAGGCAAACAGACCAGAGGATAGGAATTTTACAGTGTACAGTCATGATGTCTTACAGAATGTCTTGCCATTCTTTATGGGAGGCCCATGCTTTCAGTTCTCGGGGCATCTTCAGTTTCTCACGGGATTGTACCTTGTGGTCTTCTGAATAACCCCTCATTACAATTTTTTAATTTTTTTCTACTCTTTCTTATGATATTTGATGACTGAGAAACAAAGTAATGGGGTGCTGGTAGGGGGATATTTTGAAGCTAAGCTACCTAGCTTGAGCCAGTGAAATGAATAGATTGCTTTTCCAGATTGAAACAGTCCTGGAAAAGGAGAAAATGAGATTAACTGCCTAGTTCATGAAGGTGTTGTGTTTCAACTGAACACATTTTTGTGTCTCATATCAGCCAAAATTTGTTCTGATTTTTTTAAAAAAATGGTTTGACAAGTGGCTTTAACTTAATTTAGTCATCACATACTGTATTTTACATTTATAAAAAAACAAATTAATAACAGCTGTCGTTTAAAAACCAGCTACTTTACAAAAGTACATTTCTTCATAGATTACCATAATGATTTTTACTATGACTAGGACACAACCTAAATACTTAAATACTTCATTGCTTGATAGACTAAGCTTTATTTGATCTATTCTGTTTTATTATGCAGATTGTATCATATTAAACAAAATGTATTGATATATATTTAATTGGAATATGACAGCATCTCTTATTATCTACCTAAAGCTAGACAAACAGCTGAAAAATATTAGTATGAAAGCTATACAAACAAAAAACTTGCAAATCAAAAGAATCCTGCTTATTTGCTGAGATTTTACACTGAACACAATCTGTACCACTTCAATCCACAAATAACAATCATGTTAGTGAGTAATTAAAGCAAGGGACAAAGTCAGGACTACAATATTCTATTCCCAATTCAGCTACTGACTCACAGTGTGATTTTGCTCATTTACCACCTATAAAATGGAAAATGTGATAATGATAATGACAGGGATAATAATACCTACATAAAAGAAGTGCGAGGAGTCTTAGTGTTTGGAGAGAGGTTTGAGATAGAGCTGCTATATAAACACAAAGCATAATTAACAAGAGACTACGAGCTTGCACAATTTGTACATTCTTTGGGCTTTAAAATTAAAGACAGGTGAACTCTGTATATCTGAGAGACCGCAACTTCTCTGTTTTAAGAGCTTATTTGGGAAATCATTGTGTTTCACCGTTGCCATTACATTATATTGGACTCAGGCTTTTAAGAAGACCTCATTACCATTAGAAACTTTAAAGGCAGTTCAAAATAATCTCATCACTGTGACTACTGGCTACAGCTTGTCTTGTTTTATTCTCTTCTTTGTAGATATGTGTAACAACACATTTATATGAAAAGCAGGAGATCACGACCATGTGAACAAGGAGAAGAGGTTCAATGTTTTAGTGAAAGCTGAATTCCTGAGGCATGGATGAACTTAGAGATTTTCTTATACTATAAATCTACCCTGCCAAAGTCTCTGAAAATGGGTCTAATAGTAACTCCAACAATCATTTTCCTGACCAGTTCCGATATCTACTCTCAGCACAGTGATATTCTTCTGCTTGTTGAAAGCCTTTGAAAATAATGGATTGCATTATAAGAGTGTTCTGGTTTGACATAGAAAGCCTAAGCAATGACAAAGAGAAACCTATTAAAAATTTGGATAAGATACTTTGGAAAGTTGAAGTCTCCCTTGCTGCAAGATAAATGAAACAGTAGCTTTGAAAAGGTAATATAAGAAACCAAAGTTGAAAAAGAGTGAAAAGCAAATGTACAGATTACAGAACTTTGGAGATCACAGCACAATATCATTCCACAAAACAGGTCAAAGGCACCTCCAAACGTACAACAGTCTCTTTCTTTTATATAATCAACTAGATTTTTTTTAAACAAATTAAATCAGCTGAAAAAAAACCCCAGTCTGTAAGTAATCTGTGTGCAAACAAATGATTAGTGCAGAGGAGCAGCAAAAGCATCTTCTGTTAATAGCTTGTTTTGTAGGAAAAAAATTAGACAGGACTAGATTTGTGTAAAACTGGCAGACTACAGGAGCATGAAGATCAGCTGAATATTAAAAGTGTTTGTGTAAGCATACACTATTCTGAAAGTCTTTCCAGTGCATAACATTGCAAATCCATTTATATTTTCCTCAAAAACATGGCAAACTCTCAGATCATCATGGAATGGACATTTTAAGTCAAGGACATAAGAAAACTGCTTGATTCTTCTATGCTAGTTACATTTCATTATTATTAACTATGTTAGGATGTTAAAAGCCCCAACAAGTCAATGTCATGATACCGAAACATTAAAGAGGCATCATAGTCTACAAGAACACAATTCAATTAAAAAACCAGCGAGGTAAAGCAATTTAGTTAAGGCCACAGAAAAGGTCAGTGGAAGAAGAAGAGCAGCCCTTGATTGCAGCATCTGTGATGTAAACGCAGAGTGTAAAGACAACACTTAGAATATAAATTGGTAGGCCAGCCCAAACTTAAAAGAGGCTATAAAGCTGTGAATATTTTGCAACCGACCTAGCTGCCTTACCATGTCAGCTCTCATTGCCTGGCTCGTCTCTGGGTAGTTGGGTTGCTGGAGAGGCACCCTCCTCTTTTGACAAGAGTGGGTTGGCTGGAAGAGAAGTCTCCACAAAGGCACATCTCCATGCCAGTATTTACTATTTCAGAGATGGAAAACAGTTAGCTGGTGAAAGGGATTAAGTGCATAGGGTGCCAAGGAGAGTTGTAGGGAAGAACAGGATGGGCAGCAAGCACAGAGCAAGGTGTTGCACGATTTCTCCCTGCTGAAAGATTTCACTTACTGACAGAGACAGCGCAAAAAAGCTCACAGTTGTGTAGAAGGGAACACACATAGATGGATGTAGCTTTCCTCTTTAAAAAAATAATAAAATTGAATACATCCGAATACTATTGGGCAATGACCGTGTGTAACTGAATAACAAAGATTATGAGGAAATGTATTTTATAGAGATTTCATAGAGATGTTATTCTGTAGCTGTCTGTTGTAGTCTTTACTGAATATCCGTATGAACTGCTCAGCATCAGTCTTCGCGACAGGCTAGATAATGCATGGATAGGGTTGTTTTTCTGTTCTTAACTGAGCAGAAAGTACTGCATCTCTCTGATTTGTTCGCTACATTACTGGGGAGCAGGATCTCGGGAGAGCTTTCTGAGGACAGCAAATGGGATAAACCCAGACAGAACTGCTGTAAAACATGAAATGTAGAAACACATAACTTTTGTGGATGGAAAAGAGCCATCTATGATGTTGTCCTAAACACAATGTTTGCCAGGATTTTTACGCATGGATCAGTGAGGACTATGGGAACACATGAGGACCCCTGATCATAGAATCATAGAATCATAGAATCGGTGAGGTTGGAAGGGACCTTTAAGATCATCAAGTCCAACCATTAACCTACCCTGACAAAAACCCCTTCTAAACCATGTCCCTG